>RCUC01136392.1:0-58200 GCA_003697995.1 Taxidea taxus jeffersonii
AGGCTTTAACACACTGAGCCACCCAGGTGCCCCTGACTTTACCATTTCTAAATCCTGCTGTGCAGCTACAACATATATAAATGTGAAAGTGACCAGGTTCTTTGAGCCCCTTGTTTTAATTGAATTTATTAGGATATATAAAACTCCATCGGGATCTCTGCTCAGCCGGGAGCCTGCCTTCCTCTCTCTCTCAGCCTGCCTCTCTACCTACTTGTGATCTCTGTCTGCCAAATAAGTAGATAAAATCATAAAACTCTTCCTCATTCATCATTCCAAAAAGAATCCTTTAAAATAAAAGATAACATGTCCCCATATTCTTTATATTTTCAAAGAGCTAGTACAAGCTTAGACAGAGTAGCAGTTCTAGAACCGAAAGGGACCCATGAGACTATATATCTCAATTTCTTCATCCCAGACAAAAAGATGAAGAATCCTTGTCTGGAATGCATAGAAAATGACCCACAGAGCAAACGTCAATCTCCGGATGGCCATAAACACAGCCATCCTATATGGGGGGCTGCACATTTGCCAAAAGGAACCCCTAACTCTTGCCCAGTTGGCTCTCCTTTGTGCTTCCAACTTGTGGCTCCTCTTAGCACTGGACCATGGCTCCACTGGACCATGTCCTTGCTTTCTTTGTGGGTCCTCGATTCCCAGTGTATTCTTTCAGCATGGAATTCACTGGGTTCTATTCAAAACATCCATTCGCACTACATTCCAAGGCTCCCTGTCACTTCAGGAACAAAGTTATTTCTCCTTCAGCTCCAGTACCCAGTGCCCTTCCTGACAGGGGTTATTTGTGAAGGAGTGCATGAACTATACAGAAGTGAATTGATTTGGGCTTTTTATAAGTATACCCAAGAGTAAGTGTTTTCAGGGAAATTTATTGGGGGTAACCAGATTGTTGCCACGAAACATACCTACATTCTGCATCACACAACCACATAAGACCTTCCAGTCCCCCTTCAGATTATCCCAGAAAGATTAAACTATAGACTTCAAAAAGCTCTCTCTGCATAATCCTTATTGGTAATATACTTTACAAAACTACAGACTTCCCATATAAAAAATGTCCAAGAATGTAACCTGAGAAAATATGGCGCCCTTTCTCAACAGGACTTCTGCTCCATGGGAACACCACTCCACAATAAAGAATATGAGGGGGAAAGTGCTCGGAAAAGGATTATAATATCAAATCCGACATTTTTTAGAGGATCTGTGCAAGGCAAGCACTGTAATTTTTTTTAGACGTTCCTTAACAGTCTGGGTGATAAATCAGTCATTATTTTAAAAGACATTTTAGAATTTTATTGTTGAATATCCTTACTAGACCTTTGAGAATATTCCTATTTCTAATCCTGCCAACTCCTCACCATCGTAATATGTATATGATTCACTATCTGAGGGTATATTTGATTTTTGGAGGTTTAATTCTTTGCCAAGAGAAACATGAAATAATACTTAACCTGTCCGTTACTATGGGCCCACCGTCTATGCACAATGTATGCCACAGGTTTGAAACTCAGTAGCTATAGAAGGAATGAATGCACTAGACACAAATTGATCCAAATTATATAGCATGCATGTTATGGAAGGTCTGTTTTCAAATTATTTAAATTTGGTATAACAAAATGTTATCAATCCGGACCCCTCATGGCACTGAAAGGATCTGTCTCCCATCAAAAAGATGTCAATTTTCCAATCCTAGTAGGTCTAGCCATTTAGCTTGGAGGGCTTCCTGCCAGCTACCTCATTTATCCATTTAGTCTTACCTCCTGTCTACCCTTCCTCCTTGCTTTCTGTTCCACCCCTTACTTTTTTTTTTTTTTTAAGGAATGATCTTTGTTAAATATGTGGTCCCTATTCAAAATTAAATTCTGTTATTTCTGGACATGTATTTATCAAGAAATTTTATTACAGCTCATTTTGTTTCCTTACTGCTAGCCAAACTTTATAAAGTTTAGACTTAACTTAAAAGGAAAATGTTAACATCAGACTTTGTCAAGTTAGGGTTACCAGCAGCACTGTGATTTCTAAATCATGGCGGATCTGTGCTTTGAAACCTCTCTCAATCACTTACTTAGTGATTTTTAAATATAGCATTCTATTCTAAAAATAAGGGGCCATGCATCTAAATTATAAGTCCTATCCAAAAAAACCCAAAAAACAAAAAAACACACCCCACAATATTTTCACCATTTTCCTTTCTGCAGAATGTAAATATATTTGATCCCTAGAGAACACTGCCGGTGGGTTTCAGGCAAACAAATAATAGCTTTTTAAAATTAACTGCTTTTCACACTATTCACTTGCTTCTTGAAGTTAGGGGGATAAATGTCTCATTTTGGGATTCCCTTAGTATGCCTTTCATTTATAATTTTTAGTTTTCTTATATATTATTTCCCCAATACGTTTTGTGTTCCCTTGTTCTCCATGATGTTTCAACCCAACAGTACTACTGAAAAGCTTCCGCTTCTTACCTACAATTGCTTCTTCTACCTATGAACTCATCTATTTACATGTTTTTGTTACCTTTCGTATTTATCGTCACCTGACACGATCTCTGACCTCAAGCAAATAAAGTAATGTTTTTGTCTTTGTAGTTGTTACACTCTGTTTATTCTTTGGTTTTCACGGCTTCTAGGTTTGTTTTACTATTTTATTATGCTTTTCTATTTCCCCAACTTTGTGGAAGTTTGATGACTTATTTCAGTTCATTTTGACCAAGTAATCCATAGACTTAGCATTAGATGAAATGATCTTAGATTATAATAATAAGTTAATTGAAAACATCTCATGTACAAATGATATGAAGGTGTGCATACATGCATGGGATATGTGAAGACTTACGCCTGGGTAGTACAGAAGTGATGTACCAAATGCAACATTTGCTGGGTGCTCCCTGTTTGCTAAGGGCTTTCATACATACATATACCATTTGCTCTTCACAGTAACCCTATAAAGCAGGTAAAGTATGGATTATGCCCATGCTGGCAATGAAGGAACTGAAGCTTCAGAAGGACTAGTTAGATGACACAGACGGTTCTATCAACTGTTATTTGCAACCCCCCCCCTCCACTTTTCTTTTTTCCCTAAGCACAGTATTTTCTTCTCCTATGTTATGTGGCCTAAGTTTAAACGCCCTACACCTAGAGTTGTAATCTCTGAATAACAAAAAACTTTCAGACTCAGCTGAAGACTGACTTGTGTCATACAATGTTTAATTCAACAAAATAAATCATTTGCCTTGATATGGGGACTTCTTACAGGATCTCACCTGCCATTCTATCTCTGTAAGACATGAATTGCATACAATGTTACATACTTATGAGGAGTCTAATGTCCTATTTATGTGTGGTTGGAATAAACTGTATCACCATTTAGTCCTCAGAGAAATGTTCCCTTCTTTGTTTCTGTTTAATCACCAGGTTTCAAACATCTACGAATGTGTATTAGGAACCTCTCCTGTGTGAGGAACTCTCGGGAGACACGTGGAGGATACCCGGCCAAGCCCTGCCTCTACCCTCTCCAGCTCCCTGTGCTCCCACCATGCTGGCCCCTTGCTGTTCCTTCAGCCAACCAGGCACACTGCTGCCTTGGGATTTTTGCTTTGGAAATTCGTCCAATCTGTCTGCTCTTCACACAGGTATCAGCAAAGCTAACTCCGCCTCATTATTTGCTACCTCTTCTGAACTACTTTAGTGGTTTTTCTATTATGGTGCATATTCCATTTTAATTTATAATATAGTTATCTTTATATATTAATCTTTCCCTAGTAAATTATACACCCTCAGGGGACCATACTGAGGAGAAAGAGGTGTATTCAAAAGCCCTTACTTGTGGGCGCCTGGGTGGCTCAGTGGGTTAAGCCTCTGCCTTTGGCTCACATGATCTCAGGGTCCTGGGATCCAGCCTCACATGGGGCTCTCTGCTCAGCGGGGAGCCTGCTTCCTCCTCTCTCTCTGCTGCCTCTCTGCCTACTTGTGATCTTTCTCTCTGTCAAATAAATAAATAAAATCTTGAAAAAAAAGAAAAAACCCATACTTGTATAATGTGCGTCCTCTTTACAAACCTGATAGCCTAACATCTTGTACATCAGGAAATTAATAAACCTGTTATCTTAGGTTGAAGTGCCAAATAAGGAAAAAAATGTTAATGCCATAGGCTAATGTTCCCCAAAGTGTGAGATATGTACCACCTTAACTGGAAAGTATGGATACTGTTCTTTCTGATTACACAAAGGAAATACGTCTCACTGTGATGCTAATATGTCTTTAATACCTCTACAATATTTAATAAATCTTCTGGTAACAACAAAAGAACAGTTTTCAGGCTCTTAGCTTTTTGTAGGTACAAGTGTATAGCTAGAATTTTTAAAACGCTATTTGGTATTAATCATATTAGTATGTTATCTTTTATTTAAAGTGATACTGATTTATACTTATGGTTCTGATTAGTTTTGATTTTTATGTTAAATATTAAATGCCTACAAAGAGAATTTATACCATAAATAATAGAGAGTAATGATTAAACAAACACCTGTGTGTCCAACTTAGCTTCCTGTGTTCTTTCCAGACAACCCATTACTCTCTGTCTGAATATGCATTTCCCATATTATTAGTAAAGATAAATATTTTCACATGTTTACTGAGCCTTCATGTTCTCCATTTGTGAAATGCCATTTCGTGTTAGTTTCCCATATTCTAATTTGTTGGTTTGTGTTTCCTTATTGATTTGTGGCCGTTTTCTAGATATTTAGGAAACTAATAGTTTTCTCAGCCATGTGTTATAAAAGTTTTATCATCTCATGGCTTTCATTTTTGCTCATTCTATACTAACATTTAGTAAACAACTTATTTTTAAGGTAGATGAGCCTATCATTTGCGATATTGTGATTTATACTGTCTGGGCACTATTTGAGGTACCATTCCCAACCTAAGGTCATAAGAATATTCTTTATATTTTTTTTTCTAAAAGATTCACAGTTTTGTTTTTCACACATTTTTACACATGTGAGTATTCTATTTTATTTTTATTTTTTCCATATGGTTAATAAATTGAATACTCCATCCATTCCTTCACTTACGTGCAAAGATGGCTATAATCTATGTTGAGTTTTTATGTGTCTGGTATCTCTTGGAGAACCTTTATTTTGTTCTGTGGACTAATCCCATATCATCCAAATTGCTGCAGATTCATTATAAATCGCCTACCTAGTAGGATAAATCCTTCTCTGCTTGTACTTTTCCTTCAAGAGAATCTTTATATTCTTCACCTTTCATTCTTTCATATATCTTTTTGAACCAGCTTGTCCAGTTCCAGAAAGTAAGAACATAAAAAAAGTACATTTTAAAACCTGTTGAAGTTTCCATTGGAGTCTATAATTTGTAGATTAAGCTAGGGATATTTGATAACTTTACAGTATTGAGTCTTCTTGTCCATGAGCAAGTTATGCATGATCATTATTAAGTCTTTAGAAATATCTTCTAATAATGTTTTACCGTTTTTCTCCATAAACATCTTGAACATCTTACAAAATTTATTTCTAAGTAAACTAATTTTTGTGTCTATTATAAATGGAATAATTTTACAACTATTTTTTTCACTTTTTTGCTGGTGAATAAAAATCTAATTGACTTATAGGAGATGATTTGGTGTTTAGCAAATTTACTAATGTTTCATTCATTGTAATAATTTGTCTTTAGATTCTTTCAATATTGTTTTACATACAAACATAAGACCTCCAAATGACAGTTTGATTTGCTTCTTTTCAATTTTAGTGCTCCCTCCTTTTCTTTTTTTAATTTTTTTTTTTTTTTTTTTTTTTTTGACAGAGAGAGATCACAAGTAGGCAGAGAGGCAGACAGAGGGAGAGAGGAGGAAGAAGCCTCCCCAATAAGCAAATAGCTCGATGCGGGGCTCAATCCCAGGACCCTGAGATCATGACCTGAGCTGAAGGCAGAGGCTTTAACCCACTGAGCCACCCAGGTACCCCCTCCCTCCTTTTTTATACTTAAATTCATTTTTATTTTATGTTACATTGTTGGCTAGGTCAATGAACAGACCTTATTAGTTATTTTATTATGAACTAATAATTGCATTGAAACTTCTCCACTAATTATTATGCTTGCCAAAAATAGTATTTCAAATACTCTTTATTAGGGTAAGAAAATCCCTGCCTGTTCCAAGTGTTCTTTTTAATCATGAAAACATGTTGAATTTAGATTTTTCTGCAACTCTTGAGATAAACATATAGTTTGTCTCTTTTAAACTGCCAATGTGATAAATTCAATCACTTCATTTGTTGAGATTGAGCCCACCTTGCATTCTTGTGGTAAAACCATTTTAATATAATATAAAATCTTTTAACATAGTGGACTTAGTTTGTTAATATGTTCTTTAACATTTTTTAATCACCTAGATTTTTCTTTTACTATCTTTGTCTGGTTTTAATACAGAGATTACACTGGGCTTATTAAATGGAGTGACGCTTCTTTTTGTATTTTCTGGCACAGGTTTGGAATTATGTGTATGTTCTGGTATTTTCTTTGTGGGGAGGTTTTCAACAATTTATTACACTCTTTAATGTTTATGGAATTTTCTACTTCTCTTTCTTTCTTTTTTATCTTGAGCCAGCTTTCATAACATACTAAGACCATTTCCATATAATCCCATTTATCCAGCTATTAGTACAAAATTATTCATAATATTCTCTTATTTTTTTTATCTTGTGCATTTTGGATTTTTTAAAGTAAAATTTAAAGTTGAGAAATAGCATTATATATATATACACTAAACTATAATCTTAAGGGTATTGCTTAATGAAATTTTACATATGTATGTAACAGTGTAATCACCACACAGATCAAGATATGGAACATTTCTAGCACCCAGAAGAATCCCAGAGGTCACTATTCTGACCTTGATCACCACTGATTACTGTTGCCTATTATTACACTTCATATGAATGGAGTCACGTACTAGCAGGTGCCTGGTTCCTTTTTTTCAACATTGTGTATATGAGTTCCCGAGAATTTGTTATTTAACAGTAGTTCATTCCCTTTTATTGCTGTGTAGTATTCCATTGTGTGAACAGGATAAATTCACACCATTATGTGAATGCATTTATTCATTTTATTTTGACAAACATTTTGATTGACTATAGCTTGAAGCTTATATGTAAAATCCATTATAAATATTCCTGTTCATAACCTGTGGTAAACATTTCCCCTCACATCTCTTAGATGTAGACCTTGGAGCAGAATTTGTGGCTTATATAGTCGGCTAGTATTCAACTTTAGTATATACTGCCCAGCAGTATTTTTAAAGCACTTGCACAAAATTATACTGCCCCTAGTAAAGTAAGAGAGTCCCAACTGCTCTCCATTCTTGGAAAATAAGGATTTTTGCATTCATTGTTATTTCAGTCATTGTGGTAGGTGTAGTGGTCTCCTAATATCTTTTAAATCTGCATATATGATGTTATGGCTCCCCTTTCATTATTAATATTATTTATTGTCATTTTTAAACTTGATTAATTTCATCAGAAATTTGTAAATTTTGTTAGTCTTGTCATAAAAGTGGTTTTTTACTTTGTGGCTTCCTTGTTGCCAGTTTTCCATTTCATTTTCTTTGCGCTTTGCCTTATCGTCCTCTCTCCTATTTTTTCATGGGCTTGTTTTGTTGTTCTGTTTCCAGCGTCTGGAGCTGGATGTTTAGTTTATAGATATCGTGCCTTTTAAAATTTTCTAATATGTATTTTTTTCCAATATGTATTCTTATAGTATAACAATGTTTTCCTCTAAGTGTTGCTTTGTTTTCACTTCGCAGGGTTTTTAATATAGCTTTCTTTCAGTTCTAAGTACTTTTAATTTCTCTTTTTATGCCCCCTTGCTTCACATGTGGTTTTAATTTTTAAATTTATGGAGGTTTTTTAAAAAAAATAACCTTTTCATGTATCATGGATTTGTATTGTGGCCAGAGAATTTGATTCGTGTGAACCCGGACTTTTAAATTGGTTGGAACTTCCTTCATGATAGGCACGGTGTGAAGGAGAGCGCTGGGTGTACAATGACAGGCGTGGGCCTAGACAAAGGCCGCAAGAGATGCAAACGACAAAGAAAATACAGCAGCTCGAGAATGGTCAACCCAAAAGGTTAGAAGAACAGAGAAGATGGGAAATACAAACAGCGTTTCAGGCAAGAAGGATTAGGAGAAAGATGGAACACCATCGAACACGGTGGGGGCAAAAGAAATTACAATTTGACTTGGTCACAGGGTTACCAGAATGTGTAACTGATAATGTCAGACAGGCAGCTAAAAATCCAAGACTGGGCCTCAGGAGAAGGTCAACATCTGAAATGTGATATTTTAGTCATCCATATGGGGTACTACTGAATAGGAAATAAGTAATAGGAAACGAGGGTGAGGGGACGAGAAGGGCAGATTAAGAATAGAACCTTCAGGGAAAAAATATGGAAAGGTGAAAACAGAAAGTATAAATAAGGAACTGGCTAGTTAGACTTTGTTAAAAAAGTTAAAAGTGTTTGGCAATTTTGGGGGCATTTTCTAGAAAGACAAAGTACATCTAATAGAAAATTCCATTTATGTTATGCAGTGAGTAGGGCAATACTGTAATAAGAGAGCCAGAACATAGCTCTTGATTTTCTTTCATTATTCAAAATCATCTTGATTATTTTCTAATTTCTACCACAACACCATTTAAGCCAAAATGTAAAATGCTTCGCCTAAATAGAATCCTGCCACTATGTAGCATGACTCCACACTCTTTTGGCTTAGTCCTCAAAGAACAAATATTATGTGCAATTCAAGATTCATGGCTATATACAAAAACATTCCTATTTCTGAATTTCATATGTTCTAAGAAGACATTGGAACCCTATGGAAGGCATCAGCAAAAAAACTGAGAACTAGAAATAAGTACAGAAAATGGGATGGTAGTGGCAGCAAGGTGAATGTGTGGGTCAATGATCAATGCCAGGTAAGCATGGGAGTAGGGACAGAGAATGAGTATGAGGCAGGTGCTTCCATGTTCCACACCCTCATATTTATGCCAGGGGTCATTAACTCCCTGTACGACACTGTAGCTGCCAAACAAATACTGAACACAACAATAATAAATCGGAAAGCAGACTGAACTTGGCAAAGCAACTCACTCTATTTCAAGAACATCTTGAATCTTATACATTTGTTTGGTCATGTAAATTTTCCACTTAATTTTAAAATATCATTTACCCAGAAGGAGCTTGCCTAATTTTTGCACTCAGCAAAATTTAGTATCAGCAATTTGAAATATAGAAACTTAAAATCCATCCTTGTATGGAAATTTTTATTACATAAAACAGAACTGTGGAACTTCAATGGGTTCTGAATTACCATCACGTACATATTACCATTTCAGTATATGAACCACAAAGAAAGAATATTGACTTCCAGACATTTACAACAGACCTTGACATTGAAGGTGATTTTTGAACTGTTAGAAACTTCTGGCCTTTTAGTTTATTTATTTATTTATTTTTTATTTTTTAAGATTTTTATTTATTTATTTATTTGTTAGAGAGAGCAAGCACAGGCAGACAGAGTGGCAGGCAGAGGCAGAGGGAGAAGCAGGCTCCCTGCCAAGCAAGGAGCCCGATGTGGGACTCGATCCCAGGACGCTGGGATCATGACCTGAGCCGAAGGCAGCTGCTTAACCAACTGAGCCACCCAGGTGTCCCTAGTTTATTTTAATATTTTTAGATCAAACCTGACTTTAAAGCATGTCAGCACTTTGGGGTACACTCATCTGTATCTTTATGTATTAGTTACTGGATATACACGCATACACATCCAGAAATGGAGTATATGCTATTTTGTCACTTCAAAGTACTTATACAATGTTCATCTATTCAACTGACATTGACTGAGACCTACAACAAGCAAGTTGGGTATTCAGAGGTGAGAAAAAGGAAGAAAGAAATAAATAAGTAAAAAAATGTAGTTTTAAAAGGAGATCTTAAGGAGGGGACTAACTTCGGTAAGATTTTGGAGGGAAGCCCATCTGAGCAACATGGGAAGTCTCTGAAGAATGTTAAGTGACTCCATGTAATTTACATGTCTGCAGGACAATGCAGCATGAAGAGTGGATTGGAAGCAGGCAGAAGATGGAGAGGGATCCATTAGGAAACCAGTGCAATATCCAGGTGAGGAGTGAGGCCAGGACCATGTTGGTGGCTTTGGAGGTGGAAAGATATGGATGGGATAACTTGTTAAAGGCAGAATCAAGAGACCTAGTACTTATTAACAGATTAGGTGTGGGGAATGAGGAAAACGGAGGAATCAGGAATGATTCCCTTGTTTCTTGCTGTAAGGTGTTAACGGGGGTTACTCAAATGATGGAAGTCTGGAAAAAGAATAGGTTTCAGGAGAGACGATCAAGAGTTTAGACTGTACTTGTTACACTTCAAATATATAAAAGAGACAAAGATGGAAACATCAAGCTGTCAGCACACAGTAATCCAGAACTAAGCGGAGGTCTAGGCTATGAATAGAAATTTGGGGATTCTTAGCATGGAGATAGTTATAGCCACATGAAGAGATGTGAGGCCTACTGAGAGAGTAGACAGAGAAGAAAAAGAGGGCCAAGGATGAGCCTCAAAGTATCTCTGTGCTTTTAGAATAGGGATGGGAGGAAAAACCTCCAAACACAGAAGTAGGAGGAAAACTAGAGAGTAAATGCCTTGAAGGCAGAGGTGCACAATAAGGGAAGAGCCATCTACTCTGCCCGTGTCATAGGCATGACAGGACAGGAAGGCTTTCTTTGGAACCTGGAGACCAGGTGGGACCAACTACAACTTCTCTGGGAAATCCGCCTGTGAAGTGGAGTAGGATGATAACAGTGGACTGACACATCGTCGGTGACAATGGAACGTTTTAAGCCCAAAAGGGGAAGGAAGCGTGGATAGTGATACTGTAGGTAACACACTCTGAGCAAGAACACACATTTATCCAATACCTTCTAGGTTTCCATCACTGTAGCAGGTGGCTCCTGCACGAAAAAAAAAAAAAAATAGCGAGGTGGCCTGCCATACTGCCATGAATGGAGAAAGGCTCTGGGTGAGCCACCAGCCGGACACAGCTCCACGACCCCCATCCACAGATGTATGTGCCTACTGTGGACCTGGCACTGTCATGGGTATTAGAAACATGAGACTGAGTAAACTCTTACCCCGAGGAATTCATAGGAAGACAAAGGTAAAGAGGTAATTACAAAACAATGTGACAATTTTAATATATTTGTGACATATTGTATACACGAAGCATTCAAGGGGAGGGGAGGTGTTTGTGGTGGGAAGTCAGGGTCATAGGAGGTCTTCTAGATCTCTAAATAGAGGGTAAGCTGGACAGCCTTATGGAAGGTGGAGGACAGTCAGGAGGAGGGAGATTGTTGGGTAGAAGAGACAGGCCAGTCTTAATGAGACACAGAGGCAGTGTGTCACCTGCAGGTTAATTAAAGTATTTTCCACTACGGAATAAGGTGAAAGGTAAGAAAAGGAAGGGAAAATTTATCAGGGGCCAGAACCTGAAGCATCATTTTATTTCACAGTTAAAGGATATTATACTATCCTATAAGGATGGAGGTACTGAGCACTTAAAATGTTTCGAATAGGGAGGGACATGCTATTCAGATTTGTGCTTTAGATAGATTGTTCTGGCAGCTTTGTGGAGATGGATTTGAAAATGATAAGACTAAAGTCCAAGGGAACAATTAGGAGGCTGCTTCAGTCGTTTAGTGAAAGATGATCAGAGATTGAATTACAAATGTGGTAAGAGGATGGAGAGGAGGGGATTGATTTAAGAAATATATATGAGCTGAAACAGAGATCACTTGATGGCCAACTGGATGTGGAGAAAAGGGAGACAAGAAAATCAGTGGCTCCACAAGTGAAACAGAAAATATGAAAAAAGAAGCAGGTTCAGAGAAAGGATGATGAGTTCAGTTTTGGTCCCACTGAGTTTCAAGTGTATGGAAACAGGTGAGTGACTATCTCCAGCAGGCAGCTGTGTGTGTGGGTCTAAATATCAGTGCAAAGGTGTAAGTCATAGATACCCTTTTTAAAATCAGATTCATCGAGAGGTAATTCACATACGAAAATTCACTAATTTTGCTCCTGGTGGGTATTAACAAATGCGTACAGTTATGTAGCCGTCGCCATAATCAAGATATGGAATATTTCCATCACCCCACCCCCCGAAAGTTCCCTCCTACATTTGGGAGATATCATTTGGAGAGTCATCCATAAAATGTGGTAGCGGGAGCCATGGGAGTAGATAAGGCCACACAGAGGGGGTATGCAGAATAAGAGTAGCCACAGGGCACAAACTTGTAGGAGCAGAGGAAGTAGGCTACACATCACTCTATGAAGGCAACCAGGAGGAAAAAGGGATGCTTGATAAAGAGGAAACAGCCAATAGCGAGAAGTAGAACAGTGAGTAAACTAGGAAAAGTTCTCTTTAAGGAAAAAACAAAACCAAAAACAGCATTGCGTTATCAACAGAGACCTTAAAGAAGTCAGCTGCCGTAAAGTGATAGAAACAGATGATCCCTTGCAGTGGGTGGAGGAAGGCAATGACCATAGAAAGTAAGACAGCAATACAGAGAGGATTTTATGAAAAGAATGCGGATGAGACGGCAGCTAGAGGAAAGTCCAGTGGATTTACGAAAAGAAAATCTTGAGTCTGGAGTTAGAAAGCCAGCTGCCCAGAGCTCCTTGCCTACCACTTCCTAGCTGTGTCACCTCAGATCTCAATTTATCTGGGCCTGTTTTGCTGCCTGTAAAATAAGGCAGCTTAATCAGATGGTCTCCAGAGTCCCTTCTGGTTCTGATTCTGTGGCTCTGCATAGCCAGCAACACAGACACAGATGGAAACCCTTGCAAGAGCAATTTCAGCGGACTGGCGGGGATGGCGTGAGCTGAAATGTGAGTAAACGACCCCTTGAAGAAACCCAGTGATCAGACGTCCTGGAGAAATGGAAGCAGAAGGACACACGCTTCTAATGTCATTGTAAGAAAACATTTTAAGGTCCAAATGGGGCAGAACCCGACCAGGCTGGGCCAGTGTCAATGAACTCCAGAAGAAGAACTAACATTTATTCAACACACAGTAAATGTCAGTAACTCTGCGAGGTGTTTCGTGTATGGAAAAATCTGGATGGCCAGAGTTCTTCTTGTGTTAGTTTATCTCTCCCGTTTACAGAATCGTCGTAGGTAACGGTGGTCAGGCTAAATGTATATCATCCACGATCTCTGAGAGCCAAAGGGAAATGAATAGGTTTCCTGCAAATATTTTATTCCAAACAAAGTCTCCATAGCAGATTTAGATTGATAATTGTAGGATTTTGGCACATAGAAAACACATTCACAAATTCAGAAAGCATTATACAGAAGAATTCAGATCTTTTGTCCTCAATCCCAGATTTCTCTGTTCTATGACAGCTACCTACTATTATGCTTCCGTAAGTGTTCAATGCCTTGTCTTTCATTCTTTTCTTGGACTGCATGCATTTATCCAATACTTAGCCTTCCCTAGATTATATCTAAATCCCTTTTAAATAGGTAATCTAGTCTCGACCAAAAAACATTCTTTTCAGTCTTTGAAATACTCATTCCAGTGTCTACCAATACTCTTATGTGATCACAAGTCATAGCCCAGAAAAAAATCTAATCTTGTTCTTGACAATATCTGTGTATCCGGGTTTTATTATGTCCCGTGGTCTTCTTTTCTCTCCTGAAGTCTCAATCCTCAGCAAGAAGAGATGAAAATACCATCTACAGCACTAAGCCCTTCATTCCTGCCTAGGACACTGAAGTCGGGAGACATACATGTCATACTTCTTTTTGTGATAAAATTTATTCCTGCACGGCATACCTGTCCTTAGGCAAAGACATGAGTAATAACTTCTCTTTTACCTACGTGGTAAAAAATTTACACAATACACAGAAGAAGTCACAGAAGCTTAACTTGATTAACAAAGAATGTAAGCAAATTTTTATTATAGGTCTTTTTCTTGTGAATGCATTATTTGAGGCTCCTTTTTGTAAAATTCCACATATGTTTAGATCAATTTTCTATGTCAAGTCCAAATGATATGGCCTACTGTACATTTTAAGTGCAGAGACTATCAGAAAGGAAGTGAGCGCATGAAATTTTGTGATCTAAATAGTGTAATGAAGAAAAAATAGTAACAATGATGAAAATGTCAAACAAATTAGAACAAAGGAAATATGTACAACTGAATCCTAATATCTGGCCAGGTAAGGACATTGCTACACGCTTCTAATAATCAGGCTTAATAAGGACACAACCTTAGCCTTCTGCTTAAAGAGTCACTTTTAAGCCTTGGTATGTAGGTGCTTAAAAAACACTATTGTAAAAATTACAATTAGGGACACCTGGATGGCTCAGTGGGTCTGACTCTTGATTTCGGCTCAGGTCATGATCTCTCAGGGTTGTGGGACGGAGCCCAGTGTCAGGCTCCCAGATTCAACTCTGGGTCTGCTTGAGATTCTCTCTCCCTGCCCCTCCCCCTCTCAAATAAGTAAATGAAGAAATAAAATCTAAAAAAAAAAATTACAATTAAGAAGTACTTTTAAAAATATCTTCTACATTATTCTATTTAAGGGCAGGATACAGTTAAACGTAATCATGAAGATTTTAGGTATAATTAAAAACTTGACCACCCCTTAATGGTAAGTTCTCTAAGCAAGTAACACTAACCAAATTAACATGTAAAGATTATTCATATGTTCTCCTCCATTTAAAGAACAAAGCTCACCTCAAGTGGTATAGTAATATATAGCAACTTAGGAACATCAGAAAGCATAAACCAAGAATAGAGAAGAAAAAACAGGCACAATGCCTTTCTACAATCTACTAAGAAAGAAGAGCCTGATTTTGCTTGATTTTAAAGGAACACACCACCACAATTACAGACACACACACACACACACACGCACACACACGAATGCAGTCATTTCAAATCAATTTTATGCACCATTTAAATTAAACATGAGTATACAAACTCCCCTCTATATGTTAAGCATAGCAAAATAAGAAAGGGGGAGAGGAGTAATTTTCTGCATAAATGTTTTTCTAAAATTCTTGTTTACAAGCATTTTAAAAATAAGACATTTTGGGGACAACTGGGTAAATCTGAATATGGATATCTTATAGATGACATATCAGATCTATTTGATTTCCTTTTTTTATCTATTTGATTTCTTTAACTGATTTAGTTAATTGCCTTAACTAATAATATTATTATTAAATGGGAAAATGTCCTCCTTCTTAGGAAAACCATGATGTCTGAAACTTACTTTCATGTAGTTCAGGTTAATTAATAAAAAGGTTGCAGAGATAGAGAGAAAAATAATGCGACAGAATGTTCATATTTCATAAATCTGCGATATGGATACACAAACACACATTCACTGTATTCTTCCCTTAGCTTTTCTATTGGTTTAAACATGTTTGAATGAAAAGGTTGGAAAAAAATCATTCATTTCATCAGATTAGAACGACCAAAACACACTACTTGATCCAACACATGAGCCAGGAGCCATTATCAAAACTATGCTCTTCCAGCTGTCCTCATCAGTTTGAAAGGACTTCACTTATTTAAATGAAAGAAAGGTGCAGATTTACTTGGAGAGAAAGGAAAGCAGCTTCAAAGTTTGGGAGCTTGCCTGTCACGCAGATGCCACATTTCAGGAGGATAGGCTGTGTCAGTCTTCCCGGCTCTCCCCTACCAGCTGACTGATGGCTATCTGAGGAGACGTGCAGGGGGGCCTCCAAGAGGGTGTGAGTGCAGAAACAAGATAAGGAAAATGCAGTGACCCCAAACTGAAGGGAAATGGATCTCCCTGGGGTTTTCATTTGGATGGATCTCCAGATAGGGGCAGGTAGGGAAGTGGAAAGAACTCTTAGAAACTAGGTGATAATGCATAAAGAAATTATAATAAAATGAGCCATCCTCTGCTCAGCTTCAAGGACTGGTGACTTATAAAACTATTTCATTGTAAATGAACTTATTTTTCATACTCATTATGGCAAAGAAGGCATGAAACCACTCTTAAACTAAGGGGAAAAAAAATCCACTTTCATTTTGAAACCCAAGCCCAGAGAGTGAAGGCTTGGGGATATTTAAGGGGAAGCCTTGAAAAGGAACATTGGGCACGTGGCGCTTGATAAATGTAGGGGCTTTTAAAAAATCCTGTTGTGCGAAAATATTTTGCTCACCACCCAGAAGACAAAGAGAAACAGTGAGTGTTGACAACATGGTATTATAAAGCCACCCCTACCCGATTTGTTATCCACAAATATATATATTCCTTTTAATTTACTCTAAGCCAGCATGTTGGCCCATAGCATCTTACTTTTATGTCATTATCTCTCTGCCATACACACAAGTCATAGCTGGGGATTTCAACTCGCAGTGAAGCTATGCTGAGATTCCAGATCTCAGTGGTGCTGGCATGAGCGCTGATCTCTTCAGTCATAGAGAAGACAATATCCTAGGGAGACTGGAATTAGTCCTATTTTGCACCATTCAAGCCAAAATGCTGCTTATCAAGAAGCAAGTAATTGCTGGCTAATGGCTATGGGGGGGGCACTGCATTTCAATCTAAGCATCTCTCAGCACATGACAATAAATAAGGCCTCGGAGAGTGGACACATCAAGTGGCAAGGGTTTCCTGAGAAGGTTAAAGAGCAAACAGTAAAAAGGCAAGTTACCTCGTCCGACTGGGAGGGACTGATTCTGGGCATTGGCGATACTTGCGGAGTTTTCAACTGTGTGCTGTTGCTATCTGGCACGAGCTCTCGGTGGACCGTTTGGATGTGGTTCTGGAGTTCGCTTTCAGACTCAAACTTAACGTTGCAGCTAGAACAGCGAGTCTTCAGTCCCCCCGCCTTGCCTTTCCCCTCGATGGCACCGAGATTCTCATTCTGGCCCAGGCCCGGCCTATTCGTGCCGGGAGGGATGTTGATGCCTGGGCTGCCGCTCTTACTGAGATTCACACAGCCAGCGCACAGACCATATGGCAGGCCGTTGATGTCAAGTTTCACCAGATCCTGCTTGGAACGGAACTCTTTGAGGCAAGACGCACACTTGTACAGTTTTTGGACGTGCTGGCCACGCCCCGTGGCCTGGACGGCGGACCCATTCCCTGTCTTTTGCATGTGGAACGTCCCGTGGATTTTGAGTTCCAAGGTGGAGGTCACCGTCTGCATGCAGACCACACAGCGAAATCCCGTGAGGGAATTCCGCAAGTCAGGATGCATTTGGCAATGCTCTAAAAACTCCTCTTCGCTCTGGAGAGGCATCTTGCAAATGCGGCAGTTGCCTGTGTCGAGACTCTTACTGTGCGTGACTTTGTGCTCGGTCAAGGTTAAAAGGGAGGGAAACCGCTCTCCACAGATAGGGCACATGTAGTGTTTGACGGGGCCTAGGTGGGTCTGCATATGCTCGCGGAGGCCGTTTTCAGAGAAGAAGGTTCGAGAGCACACGTTACACTTGTAATTCCCTTTGATGAGCTCGGCTTTCTTCTTCACGATGGCGCTCTCCCCGGGTCTGATGTTGTGGTCCCGGAGCTGGTGGTTCTGCAGCAGGGTCTCCATGGTGTAGGCCGCCCCGCAGATGTCGCAGCCGTACATCGGCTCCGACGTGTCCACATCTTCCTCGCTGCCGTCGTGGCTGTTGTGGGACTCCTGGCTGTTGGTCAGCAGGGTCTGCAGCTCCACCTCCTCCTTCTGGACCTGCTCCGAAGCCCCGTTCGCCCCGCAGTTGGGAGTCTTGGTCTCAAACACGCAGTGCTTCTCCCGAAGGTGCTTCTCCAGCAGGATGATGGCGTGGAAGGCCTTGCTGCAGAACTTGCAGTTGTACTTCTTGCTGTGGGTGGTGATGTGGCACTGGAGCTCCACCTCGGTGCCAAAAGACTCGCCGCAGAAGATGCACTTGTGCACCTTGCCTTGATTTTCCAGGTGGTTGTGTTTCACGTGGAGCTGCAAGTCGGTCTCGTTCCGGAAGTCCCAGTTGCAAGACGTGCACCTGTAGACCTTCTTCTCGTTGCTGTGTTTCACGGCCAGGTGGAGCTGAATGGAGACTTTCGAGTCAAAAACTTCTTGGCAGAGTGTGCACCGGAAGAAGACGAAGGTGTGCATGTCCAGCAGGTGTTTCTGAAGGTCGTCCACCGATGTGAACTGCTTGTCGCAGCTCTCGCAGATGTAGTAGGTGGAGGTGATCATGAAATGAATGGTGACATGCTTCAGCAAGGACTCTTGGTTGGGGAATTCCTTGTTGCACTGAGGGCAGGTCAGTTTGGGGAGCACAGTGTCGAGATGAGTTTTTAGGTGAGTCTGAAAGCTGTCGAGGGATGTGTACTTAGCACCACACTGATTACAGATATACTCTCCCGCCGGACGCCCAGGTGCGCCGCCCACCGCCTGCATCATCTTAAGAGATGTCTGCTCTATGGCCACCGGAGATAAGGGGCTCAAGGCCCTGGATTTCTTGCCATTGTGAATATAATTCAGGGCCAAGGGAATGTTTTTATGATTCTCTTTGATATGCTTGTTCAGCTTAAGAACGCTATTGAATATTGGCGAATTCGTACAGTAAGAACAAGAATAGACTTCTACGACCGGTTCCTTCGGAGTCCCGAGAACCGGAGACCCGAATCGGGAGCCACTGAGGTCACAGTGGACCTGTCTTATGTGCTCTTCCAGGGAAGAGTCAGTGAGAAACCCCATGTAGCAATGGGGACAAAAGAACGCATTGCTATCCTTAGCGGCAGGGTTTGCAAATCCGTGAGAGCATCGGATATGTTCCTGAAGGGTGTTGAGGTCGTTGACAACTTCGGAGCAGAAGTTGCACTGGTAGACTATGGCAGGCATGGCAGAAACGATCAGACCCGGGTCCTGAGCTTCATGCACTTGCTTGAGATGTTCGTTCAGGTTGTAAAGGGAGGGCAACACCTCCAAGCAATACTGGCAGATGTGGGCCTGTTCGGGCTTGTCTAAATGCATCGTTTTCAGGTGAATCTGCAGAACGGCCAGACTCGAGAACAACTGCTTGTTGCAGTAAATACAGCTATAGGTCACTTTTGCCTGTTTACTTGAGGGGACGGTCAGGTCGGGGGTCTGCTGGGCGGCCCGCTTCCTCCCCCGGCTCTTCGGGATGGGCGGGGCAGCCTCCACCATGGTCGAGCTGTCCACGGAGAGGTTGGAATCAGGAGTCGTGCTGGACACGGACGTGTAGCCCACCGTGACCAGAGACGGGCTGTTGCTGTGGTTGCATGACTCGGCCTGCTGGTGGCTGTCCATGTGGCTGTACAGCTCCTCGACGGTGTGGAAGCTCTCCGAGCAGATGCTGCAGGAGTTCTTCTTCTCCCCGCCGTGCACCTGCTCCATGTGGTTCATGAGCGGCGTCTCCTCCACAAAGAGCTCGTGGCAGTAGATGCACTGGAGGGCCGCCCGGTCCTCGTTCGGGGAGCACTCGGGGTGGCACTCCGCGATGTGCTTCTGGAGGTCTTCCGGGAAATCGAAGCCTTCCTCGCACTGACTGCACTTCTGAGTGTCCTTCATCTTCCAGTCCTCCATCCTGGAGCCAGACTGGGAGCCGTCCTTGTTTCTCTCGTGAACCTGCATGTGTCCATGCAAGGAGCTAGAGGACAGGAACCCACGGCGGCAAATGGCACATTTATATGGCTTGTTGGACGTGTGAGTCTTTAGGTGGATCTTCAAGTGATCACTGCGGGAGAACGCAGCATCGCATTCGCTGCAGTGGTACTTCTTGTCCCCCGTGTGGAGCTTGATATGGCGGTCTCGGCTCCGCTTGTGTTTGAACAGCCGACTGCAGTACGTGCATTTGAAAGGCAGTTTGTCGCTGTGGCTCTGCTCATGGTGCTTTAGGTAGCTGAGGCGGCTGAAGGACTTGTCACAGAATTGGCATGGATACGGGAGTCCGGGGCCGCCTTCTTCCTCTCCAAAATCGCAACCTTCTCCGTGGCTAGGGGAAGTCTGGTCCTTGCTAGAAGGTGAGGAAGCCGGCCAAGAGCAGGTGGGATCATCTTCAACATCCACTCCATCTGCAAGGAGAAGCAAGGGAACATTTCATCTCACGGGCTGAGACCTCGAGAGCGAGTTTACCTACCATTCTCAACAAGTCCATGAAAGGTCAGACCATCTAGAACCTTCCAGTGGGGGGGGGGGGGGGGAGACAAACAACAAAAAAAACTGGAGGACAAAATATTTGAGAGGAACACTTTCAAATCTGAGCCCAAAGCTTTTATTCTACATTTACTTTTTACTGCCTTATAAAATGTAAGAAGATATTAAATAGTTCTATGTCTAAATTACCCCTTTTATTACTTTTTATCATTTTTCCTTAGAAGAAAGGTATATATTACGCATCGACAATTTTATTAAAATGCAGATTTTAATATATTTAATGTTTCTTCTGTATTCATTCTAAAATGATTTGCATATTATGGGAGCATCTGAAGAACCAAATGAAAAGAGGAAATATTACAGGAATGATTTAAAATTAATGCAGTCAACCCAGATGTCTAATATTTAATAAAAAATTCCCTCTACATTTTGCTTGTTTTTCTATAAAAAGGCAATTCTGAACACCAAAGTCTTTTATGGGGTTCTTATTGATACAGACCTTATTGCTTTCAGCAAAAAAATATTAAAAAGTAAGCACACGGAAGAAGACAGAAAACACAATAATAATTACGTCTTGTGTAATGAAAGACAACCAGGATTTCTTCAATAACTGAAAGATTCGAATACCATAGGCCAGAAAATGGATTATTAAATGTTAGCAGGGTACCGCTAGATATTACATGTAGCTAGGATCAGCCAGGATCAAGAAAAAATGAGAGTTTCACAAGGGCCAGATTGTAATAGTGTATTTTGTTTGGAAAGTTCAAGAGGTGGCCCACCATTTCTTCCTTTTGCAAAAGCTTCAGCGGCATGAACTTCCTTAGCCAAACAGGACCTGCACTTTGAGGTGAGCAGAGACAAAGCGACTTGTGAAAAACTGGAAACAGGAAAAGTGATAAATGATTATGGTAAATGCTGAAAGATTTATGAGTAACAAAGAGAAGACAAACAAGACTGAAAGCCAGATATAACCTTAGCAAATTATCCATAAAGTAACTCTACCTTATATTAGGTGTTTTTTAACTATGTTCTTGGCAAACATGCACTCCTATCCCTGTTGCTTTCTTAACATCCAAGTGGAAAATAAGACCTTCTCAAGTAGGTTATAAAACCTCTTTTTTGCTTTTCAAAACAATCTATCATTCAAGGCGAGAAGAAACTGTAAAAGCTTTTCACTCTCCAAAAGAGCAAGATTTTTCAGAAATGCAGACGAGTAAAGACCATCGAGTGAAGCTGGTGGACACAGTGATCCTATTAGGATAACAGGTTCAATTAGAATATTATTAGGATATTCTAATAAAATCCGATTAGAATGTGATCAAGTAAGTTTTTAAATTCTTCAAAGCTCAAGTTCACTAGCAAGCTATATTATTAACATAAAAGTAGAAACTGGCAAGCATTATGTAAACAAATTCCACGTCTGCTTTCTTTAAGGTAACAAGATTTTACTAGATTATCAGCCTCTTGCTTATCCACAGGAAACAGATGAGGATCATTCCTTTCCTGCATCTAGAAACTGATGACAACACCATCTCACTATCAATGCCAGATGGCAACCATCTAACTCTGAGAAAACAACCAAACACCATTCCTGGATCCCTGCCCACTGCAACAAAGCTTTGCAATACAAGTTGAAAATCGCATGATTTTACATCCTCATTTATATGAGTCTGTAACCCAACATGTTTCCAGCATAAAAAAGGGTCTGATAATTGTGGCTTTGATTTAAATTTAAAGTGCGTAGGAAGAACCTAGACAGACAAGCTCAACTCACATCAACCATCAGATAGAAAATCGTTTTTTAAATTTAAAAAAAAAACAACAACAACCAAAAAACCCTCAATGGTGATTCTAGATTCCCTTTTAAGAAACCATGAGGTACCTACGTACGGTGTCCCTAAAATAAACCAAAGTTTTAAAATAATTCCTATAAGTGAAAAAATTGCTATTTATTAAATTTGCTCAGCATTCTAGGTCAAAAATCTAATATAGTTCACATTTTTCTTTCAGGCTTATATCCTGTTGTTTCACTGAAAAATATTTTCAAACATATCACCTCATTGGTACAGTTGGGAAAACAGTGAATCAGAATTTATCATGAATCTAGACTCGAAGAAAATAACTACTGACCCTAAAAATGTAGCAAGTGAACTTACTATTAAATTGCAGATTGTGTCCAGGCATGATATACTGTTACACAAATGTACAAAGAATTACAGAGCAACCGACCATTATAAATACTGTGCAATCCCTGATACCACTCTTAAATCAGGTTCTTGTCTGTGGCCATGCCTGACTCTACTTATTACATAACTGTTCTCTTAAGCTTGTAAATTTCAACATGTCAAGTGAGCTGAGGGTTAGGATCAAGTTTTTATTCAACCAGGCTTCAAGGGAGCTGGAAACCTTCTTTTCCCTCTCTCCGACCCCTATTATTTGGTCTTGAGGGAAAAGAAAGTGAAAATCATAGATGATGTGTCTTTGTAACTGAAAGACATGAAAAGAGAGTACAGGATTCCGAAGGCTTGGGCTGGGGGTTGGAAAAGTCTGAGCAGGGAACACTACTTTTAGAAAAATAAATAAAGGTTTCATGAAAGGCTGATTTCTATTTTAAAATCTAAATCGTAAAAAAAAAAAAAAAAAAAAAAAAAAAACCTCATTTGCTAGTACTATAAACGGATGTGTGCTCCCAGGGACACACAAGGCACTCAGTGACAAACCTCCCAGTGGGGTTGGTCCTGGCTCCAAGGGTATCAGTCTCTCATGACTTCTGCGGTGGTGGTGGTGGTGTGGCCAGTATTCTCTGAGGTCTGCCTAAGTCTAGAAAGCTGCCCGTCTCCAGGAACTTCAGCTTTCTGGCAGTCACCACGCAAACCATGTTTAGATGGCTAATACAGATTTGAACAATTTCACGTTCTTTTTTTCCACATCGGAGAAAACTATGGAGGATTCTTCCAGGGCTGGTTTCTGAATCAACTCAAACTCTCTTTTTCCTCTCGGTACAGACCAAGTGCTACTTACAGGAATGTCTTTCGGCCCAACGGCAGGTTTTCTGCATTTCAATGTGAAGTACTTAACATGCCCATGTTACATTTTAATTTTTGGAATCAGTCACTTCACACTAGGTGACTCTCAGAGAACTGTAGCTCTTACAGCCGGGAGAGGGGAAAAAAAAAGAAAGAAAAGAAAAGAAACAACTTTGCTGGAAACCAGCTCCCCGGCCTAAAAAGTCTATTTAAAGATGCAAATGTGTGTGCATAGTTAGTGCAGATGTTTTTCTACAGCAACTGTACTTGCTGAGTTTCGCCATTTCCATAAAGCACATTAAAACAAGTGTGTGAACACTCCGAGATGAAAGTCTCCAACACTCCTGAGACTTTCAGTGGAAAGTAGAGCCGCCTGACTTTTCTCCAAGCAGACAGGAATGCCCATGATTCAGCAGCCTGAGTAAATAAAAGAGGTCCTTATTTCCTAATTTTGCTGGCTGGCCACACTGCAGCAGCCTCTGTGCTCCTGCCAAAGGGGATGCAGGACTGGAACTACACCCAGCCGCTGAAGGCCTGTCTTTGTTAGCCAGCCAGGCTTTCCCGACCATCTTCTGGCAACAAAATGACCATATCCTGCAAGGAAGACCTCCATCTCAGGCTTGATGGTTCTCCAGTCTGCCGAAAAGGACGAAACGACAGATTTCGCCGGGTCTGTGTCAGAGGAGGACAGCTGGAAACTCAGTTAGCGGCGAAGCAACACCTGTTAGGTCATATTTACCGGGGAAAGCGCTCACGAACAGAAAAGTTAAGGCAGACTAGGAGAAGGTGTTCCACAGAGCACAAAGTACCTTTGTGATATAAGCCACTGGCCCCCTGTGTGCTGGCCTGGGGAGGAGACGGCAAAGACTGGGCGTGATGTTATCCTGGCTACCGGGGACGAACAGACGAGCGCACCCCCAGAAGGGCCCATCGGTTGCCAATCAGGGACCCGACCCGCCAGCAGAGAAAGGCTGAGGGTTCTGGCCACTCTTTTCGGCTTTCGAGCCAAACTGAAGCTGCCGATAAAAATAAAAATAATAATAGCAGTAATAAGATCAAAGAAGCAGGAAGAGAGGATGTGCAGAAAGGTTTGGGGTGATGCCAATGTTTATTTTGCACCATTGAGTGCATGTTGAGGGCAGGGAGCGTGTCTTTCAGAATGTTGACTCTCACAATATGGGCCGTCTGAAATTATTAAGGAGAAAGTAAAATAAGGTGGAGGGAATCACTGTAGATGTTAAAGAGATTATCCAGAGCTCCAAAGTTATGGAAACTTCTGACATTTTTCGGTCTTCACATGGCTGGGCCCTCGAGAAGCTGGCTTACTGATATCCTTTTGCTACCTGAGCTCATTCACTGCAACGGCAGGGTACTCTCTAAACTGCCCTTCGGGGACTCAGTATCGTGTGTGTGCAAGTGTCACACAGCAAGGTTCCTTAACAGAGACAGGATTTACATCTATGGTTACTTATTAAGTGAGGAAAAGCACAAATACGGACAGGTCTGCTGCCTCTGTTTTCAGGAGTGTGATGACTCAGAATGACAAGGAAAAGTCAAGAGTTGGGAGTTTTATTTCTGGCTTCATTACTGACTTAGAGAGTGACCTGGCCAAGTCATTTAATCTAGCCCTACCTAGGTACCTCACCTGCAAAATGAATATAATAATTCTTGCTCCTTCACCTCTGGGGTGTTCCAGAGATGAGTGAATGTTTCTGGGGCACCTATCATCCCTGGAAGGAAAGCCGAATAAGTAAACAAAAGGATTACATGTGTGGCATGCATTTATGTTTTATGTTTCCATATGTAAGCGTCTCAGTGTTTAGTATAAACATATTTTAACATTTTCTTTCCTTTAATGAAACCACTGGAAGATTAGCTTTCAGGATCTGCCCCATGGAAATCTACAGTGCCTTAAGCATTGTACATTCCGTCATCAAGAAAATAAAACATAAATAGTTGGTGATATCTAAAAATTAATGGACCATAAATCCAGGCTGACTTTCTTCCAAGTATCAAATTATCATACATAAGATATAATCTTGGGTCTTTCCAGACAGATAACCTTGGAACAAATGTTTTGCTCTGTAATTCTGAAGCCAAGTATGTAATTTTCAAAGTATCTCTCAACACTAGCAATACAGTCATTGCATTACTTAACATCAAAATAAGTTCATTTAGAAGATGATCTTTTAAGTGTAGAACAATACATTAAAACACAAGACCCAAGCAAATTTCCAGGTTATTTCCTCCACCAGCTTAAAATGATTATTTCTGCCAGCACGGGTCCTGTAAGAGCAGTTCTGAAACACTTTAAAGTTCATAGTCCTTTTTTCATTCATTAATTACCTGAGCCACCTTAAGAGAAACAGAGAATCCCGAGGGGAATATATAGTTGTGCACAAAGACTAAGAGAAGCTAGGCACCACTCAAAGAGAACAGTGTCTTCACATGTGTGTTTAATAGACAGAGGAGACAGAGATATTTCTTGTGTTAACCTGTTGCTATCACAGTAACAATTTTACATCACCATATGCAAAACCGTCTAACCAAATTATACAACACATTTTTAAAGCAATGGTTTTCGATGGCTAAAGGATACGGTCATTCTGAATAAACCATTAGGCATTATTACACAATTGCTTCCTTTCATTCTCAATAGAAATGTCAACAGTTTGAGAAAAGCTGCAATTTTAATGATATAGCTTTCATACTTTTTGCAAAAATCAACAGCTCCACATGAAATTCACTTCTTTGTCATAAAACTTATTTAACTACTTGAAAACGTATACTCTTTACGGGGCATTCAAAAGAGAAATGTAAACTTTAAAATTATTTATAATTCACAGATGCTTTTAAATTCTGTAATATTCTGAATTGTTCTAGAAGGACCAATTAAATGCATTAACAGTTAGGTTACGAGGGAAAAGAGTGGTCACCTGCTAATGATAGCAGCTGTGGGGAGCAGGAATTGGTGGTGCACATTTTTTACCACAGTGTGAAGAGGAATTCCAGATATCAGAGCTCACTCTCCACCAGAAAAAAGAGGCTCACTCTCCCTAACAATCCTTTAACGCTTCGGATGCGCCAACATAAGAGATAAGAAGTTGTTATCACCCCTCCGCTGCCCTCCATGGGTCTTCATATCCATGCTGTCTCTTTCGCCAGACACGTTTCTATTTTGTGTGCAGAGAGAAGTACAAATGTTTTGCTTACTGTTGCTTAAAGTTCACTTGAACAGACGGAGCTCAATGAATTCCATCTTCTGCAGCCAAATTAAACAGAAAACAGTGCATTCTTAAGCAGTACACACTTAACTCCACCTCTCAAATCAGAGGAAAAAGCTGACGCACAACTAGTTAAAGAACAGTCATCATCTCCCTCACGGAAACCGAGACGTGTTTCTGAAGCCAGACAGAAGGAAAAGGGTTTCCATTTACGTGGGGGGTGAGGACCGCTTTACTTTTTCTATCTTTCAGCTCACTTAAAAACATATATAACTAATGATAAGCGTTAGCCTCTTGGCATCCAGTAATTGATAATTGTGTATCACACATCTGGGTACAGCGCTGCAGAGGAGAGCCTTCTACATTATTTAACGTGTTTCTCTTTCCTTGAATAATGATAGACATCATCGTGGTGAATTTCCCAAGCTCTCTTTTCTTTTCGCCTCTACTGTTTCAGGTTAGAAGGCATGCTGTCGTTACTTACTGGTCTTGTATTTACATCAGACCTCACGCCACAAAGAATTTGAAGCCTTTCCTCATTGCTTATTTTGTTCATTCATTCATCTAACCAGCATTTTTTAAGCACCTAGTATGTGTTTGGGTCTGTATTAGCTTATGCACTCTAGAAATTCCTTATTTTCTTTGAAGTTTTGGCTTCCTTATCTATATAATACCAGAAAAATGCCAGCCTGCCTCATAATTAATATTATAAGAATCAAACATGACATTATATAAAATAGCTTTCTGAATGTTTACAATATAAAAACGTACTAAATTGCTACTACCACCATGAAAGTCAAAGTTACCTTTAGGTTATAACTGATAAATGTGGAAACAGCACAGAAGAAAACAAATGGACTATAATTTAGTTGATGCTTTTTTCATATTGAAATTCTACTACTTCTATTTTTTTTTTAAAGATTTATTTATGTATTTTAAAGAGAGAGAGAGAGAGAGCAGGGGAAGGGCAGAGGGAGAGAGAGAATTTCAAGCAGACTCCCCCTGAGCATGGAGCCCGACATGGGGCTCGATCCTGGGACCCTGAAATCATGACCTGAGCTGGAATAAGAGTCTGATGCTCAACCCATTAAGCCACCCAGGCAACCTGAAATTCTAATACTTGTAAAGGTAAATCCTGTAAATAAAAGGGGTACTTTTGTTTAAAAGCAAAAAATAAACAAAAATACAAAAAAAAAATCTTCTGAATGCTATTATAGTTATCTGGAGAGTTCAATGTGCAGTAGCTATTCCTTAATAGCTGCATACAGCAGGAGGTTGTGATGAACTCATCACCAAAGTACAACACCATAAGAGAATGGCCTACTTTCAAAATCTTGAAGCCATATTACATATTTCACATTATTTTACTTGTTTAGAAATTTCTGGAGGCAAATTCTATTTTGCTTCACTATCCTTTGCCCTAGTGTGAAATATACCTGTTAAACTTTTTTTTTTTTTTTTAATCCACACCTTCTGGAATTCCCAGCAAATTTCTCAGTGGTACCACACTAATCATTAATAATTCTACATTAACTGCTTCACTGGGGGAGTATAAGGATTCTTCCCGTAAGAAAAACTAACTTTGAAAATATTTTTGTTAGTGAATGATGGGCCTCAGAAAGTTCATTCCACGGCGTTAGTGGTTTTTTGAAGAACTGCCATAACCCACTAGAGTTTTCAAAGCACTCAGATTCTCTTTCCAAGAGGAATCCAGTCTATCGGAATGTTTTGTCATATTAAAATCTACATTACTGAGTATTTTTCCAGCGTGTAGGCTTTGGTCCAAGGTTAGTAAGCTTTTGCTCACAAGGAATTATAATGGTCCTGCAATGATGTTCACTCGGGCTGAATTTCACCCATATTATATCCACAGCACAGTAAAGCTGACATGAATTTCCAGCAGTTTAAAAAGGCCACACTATATACTTCATTGCAGATAAAGCCACTGGAGAATACAAAAGTGTTGAAAGGCTAAAATTTAATTAATGACCAATTAGCACCCCCTGTGGGTTCATTGTGCAGTAAAGTGATAAATATGGTATGCTAATATAGAAAAAACTGTTACAAAGTTTAGGAGGAAAGATTACTACAGTTATCTATTATCTGTGTCTATTTGACATATTACAATACAACGGACCTCAGTATTCTTGATTATGATGTTCATTTGTCTAAAATATGATATGGACCCCTCAGTTCTGGGACAAGTAATCATTTTTGTTTTGTTTTTGTTTTTGTTTAATATCAAGGCACAGACCTTGACTTATGCCAGGTTGTCAGGCTGGGGTATAAAACCCAGTGCTCTCACAGAGCTGGTGAAGTGCACCTAGCACACCACCCTGCACCAGCAACTCCAAGCAGCTTGTGTTGTCTACTCCTCAGTCAATGCTGATGCATTTTACAGGGAGGTTACATATGGTATTGATATTAATAACCTGGGGGATGCTGGACTGTTTTGAGACTTTATGCATAGGAAGAGATCTACAGGAGGAGAAATCACCAACTTGCCCTCCCAGGGTAGAGTTTCATGGTGTTTAACAGAATCATTAACTTTTACATTAACACTTAAATAGTAAAACTAAAATTGAAAAATGAGGTCAAATCCCAGGTAATCCATATGATATAAAGAGTCCTTTATTTCAAGTGAGATAATGTTTGGTAAACTGCACAGGACAAAACTATTTTCTAAAATGACTCTAACTAGGGTATGACAAAATATTTCTACACAGGTCATACAATATCAAATGCTTCGTCACATAGTTTCTTTTTTCTTCCACTTACCTAATTAGGCAAAATTTGCAAGAGGCAATCCTGAAAATAAGACTGATTACCAATATGATGGATCTTCCAGGTACCTTATTCTCCCTTTATTTTCTATTTCTCACTTTTCGTTCAGTTTACTCTTCCCTAGAATAAATAGAAAAATAAAATCCAAACCAGTGCAACCTTTCTTTTTTCTTCCTTGTTAATGGTCCTGGTAATTCATTTATGGGAGAAAAACCTAGTCAAAACTGTAGTATTGTGTGTGCGGTGTGTGTGTGTGTTTATGCAGAACTGACTAAAATGTTCAGAAAGGCTAATTATTTTTGCCAAAGTAATTTTTGAAATATTTTTGTTATTTCTCATTACAGATAGTAATTTGCCACTTAAGATGAGTCAAAGCAAAATCATGTCTTACTGAAACACTTTGTTAAGGGACATCTTTATGATGCTTTCTTTTTATGATTAATATATGTCACATATAATTATAACATTTTATTAAATTTTATTAAATTCTATATTTAATACAACTGAGATGAAGTGTCTTGCCAAATACTGCAAAACTTGTGACAAAGTCATACCTCACAAACCTCATGATAATTCCTTATTCCTACTTCATTTTGTCTACACCCAAGGTAATTTTAACACAACAAAACAATGTATAAGAATCCAAGGCAGCGTGGCCATAGTAACAAGACAAGTAATAAAGCTGGCTGGAGTCAGGGGGACCAGTGGGAGACCCCCCTCTGTGCCTGTTTCACGATGACATGTAGACACCTATTCCTTCAGCACCCAACGTCTAGAAGCAGTGTATAAAATTCCACTGAAAACTTAATGTGCTAATATGATTTAAACAAGAGTAAATTAAGCAACTTGAGTCAGCTAATAAGGAATTTGATATGTACCTGCTTAGTCCTCAGGTGAAATGCACCAATTCTGAATCATAATTTTCATGGAGAAATTTAGGACAATGTTTTTGCCATTGAAGAGGGCGATATGGAGAGCAACACACATCTGGATGTGTCCAAGGCTTATTGGTGTGACCCTTGCAAAAGCATGCTTTGAATACTAGGAGACTTTTTAAAAACATGCTAGCGCAGTTCTGGGATGCTGACCGACTCAGTGCTGTCTGTTAGAAAGGGCTGGTTCTGAACTTTAGCAAGCCTCCTCCCACATCTGACCTCTGCTTTTTCCTCTAAAGATGACCCTATATTGTTTGGCCTGGGTTATGAACACTTCTGGGTCTGACTTAAGGGATCAAAAGGAAAGAACATAAGTGAATTTGATTGAAGCCTACACAGAGTAAAGAAAGTCAGGGCTGTCATTCCTAACTTTTCATATATATGAAACGTAAGATGGAAGATCTGTGCGAAGTCTTAATCTTCAGAAAAAAAAAAAGTATGGATTTTACCGATGAGCATACAGGTCAGTGAAGGTGAGGAGCATGTCATAATCTTGCACTAACAGTAGCAGGTGACAGCAGAACTAAAACCTGACCCTGAGCCCCGTGCCAAGGCAAGTAGCTTGGTCCGTGCGTGAGAGAACTCTCTAAGTGTACCCTTCCCTAACCCTCCCTGCTACAACAACATCTTCCAATGCCACCAAGTCATCTAGTTTTGAATGGGTAAATGAATGAACTTAAAATTGCTCATTTTCTTTTATTAAAGACTTCATTGTTTTTTTCCATTACAAAACTAATTCACAGTCATTGACATGTTTGTATACATATATAGAGAGGACAACAAAACCACCTAATACTGCTATGAAACCATGACCTGCTGCTGACAAGTCATGACAGCCTGTTTCTTAATTTAATTTCGCTTCTGGCTACCAGCTAGAAAACTTTACACACACACACACACACACACACACACACTCCTCCAGTTCTCCATAACGGTGGGTCTCCCTCCTTCTCTCTCTTCTTTCTATCCTCTCCTCCAAGCGGGGGTGGCTCAGTCAGGTCAAGTATGGCGACAAAGACCAGAAGGAAAGTTTCCATCAAACTAGAGCTGTAGTCAGTTTCCCCTTCCTCATGCTCTGTCCCTGGAGACGCATTCCCTACCCTTCATCCCAAAGAGGGATACAACAAAGGCTCCTTCCCACCTTCCCCTAGGCTGTCCTTCCACAATGATTATTGCCGCTCCCAAGACTCTATACAACAAAACCAAAGCCGGACCCTCTGCTTCAACCAGATGACGCAGTGCAGTGTTTCTTAGTATCATTCACCATCCCCTACTCCCCAATCAAACTGTCTGATGAAAATGCAGACTCCCAGGTTCTACCCCCGCCCCAGTGCCTATCAACCCTGAACTTCTGGGGATGGGGCCCAGAAATCCCCATTTTTAGCAAGCTTCAGGTTGCTTCCCTAGCACTCCCATGTCTGAAAACCACTCTAGAATCTTTTATTTCCTCTAAATCATGTAAGCCCCCTGCTTAAAGTCTGCCACACTCCACTTGCCTTTTCCGTATTTGCTGCTCCTCACTAGAATACTGCTGTTGGGGGGCGTCTGGGTGGCTTGGTGGGTTAAAGCCTCTGCCTTCAGCTCAGGTCATGATTCCAGGGTCCTAGGATCAAGCCCCGCATCGGGATCTCTGCTCAGCAGGGAGCCTGCTTCCCTTCCTTTCTCTCTGCCTGCCTCTCTGCCTACTTGTGATCTCTGTCAAATAAATAAATAAATCTTTAAAAAAAAAAAGAATACTGCTGTTGGTAGGCTTTCTCTCCCTTACTCAAAGACCACATGGAATCCCAGCTCTTCCAAGCAGCAGATTTTACAAAAAGAAAACCTCATTATCTCCCTTGCCTTCCCATCCCTTAACAGTCGCCCCTCCTCCCACTTTCAGCAGGACACCCAGCTTCCAATCTTTTCCAGTGTAATGTCCAATTAGCTCCCATAAATTACTTCTTCTCTGTAGAAGTGTTGTTGGCAGCAGCTTGTATATTTCTAGAAAAAAGACAGCAACTGTTTTGAAGTTATAAAGTTCCAAGTACCTAAAAGCTAGGTGTTGCATGATTCTGTTACAGAGTTGTCAGTAAACAGCTTGTTTCAAACGTGCACCTGGAAAAGTCCACGTCTTAAACTTTGGCTGATAATTCCCTTCAAGCCACATTAACCTGATGAGAAATATCAACACGCCACAAAACGCAGCTCACCTGTGAACCACTTCACCCGCAGAAGACTGTCCTAACCAAATGCAAAGCAAACAAATCGGTGAAGCAGGAACAGGGGAATGGGGAAAGGAGCTTCCGATAATCAGCAATACTTTCTTTTTCCACTCAGGAAGGCATTGCTAGAATGGTTGATGAAATGCCTTAAATTTGGACCTCTCTAGAAATTGTAGATATCTTGTTGGTTTTTTGTTTTGTTTTGTTTGAAATGGCTCCTCTCAGTCTCCTGCAACTTCCTGGGTTCTACGAGAAAGTGTGTTCTGCCATCCAGTAAATTAAGCCTTCTGCTGTCAGGGCTGAAAGTAGGAGGGGAGTAGAAAAGTGGCTTGAACTCAAATTATTTTTATTGGCTTCATTTACATCCTGTTTAAGGTCTTCTGAGTAGTTCAAGGTGTCTTATCTCTGGCTACCAGGGGGTATTTTGCAGTCAAAGCAGTTAACATACTTTCTCTCTCTATCTCCTCCTATCCCTTTCCCTCAAGCTCTCGCTCTCTTGCTCTCTCTCTCTCTCTCTCTCCCTCTTTTTTTTCAAGCCATCTTATCTTATCACACACATCTCTTCAGGCTAAGGAGAACCCATGCTTATCAGAAGCGTGCACTCTATTGTCTTTCCGGGCTCTTGGAGACAAATGAAAATTTAAGTTAAAAAAAAAAAATTCAGTTAGCCTCATCCACACTCAGTTTAGAAATATTCAGGACTGTCTCACTTGTATTAGTGCTAAGTGGTATGAGAAATTTTCCCCTTTGATTCACATGCACACAGGATATCTACCCCTATAGATTAAGAAGTCTAGGTACAAAGTTGCTGCTACCCTATTGCCTTGTGACCCTAAATAATGAGGCTTACAAACATGCCTTTATGGGAGGCCTCATGTTGGGGTGACTCTCCCCACACTGTAGGTCATTTATGTGCAATATCGTAGAAGGAAGAAACTCAAATACATATGGGTGGAGAACAGAAACAAAAAGATAGGGCACCTGTGTGGTTCAGTCGTTAAGCATCTGCCTTTGGCTCAGGTCATGATCCCGGAGTCCTGGGATCGAGTCCCACATCAGGCTCTCTGCTCAGTGGGAAGCCTGCTTCTCCCTCTCCCACTCCTCCTGCCTGTGTTCCCTCTCTTGCTATCTCTCACTCTCTCTCTCCATCAAATAAATAAACAAAATCTTAAAGAAAAAGAAAGAAAGAGAGAAAAAGAAACAAAAAGATCATGGGGGCAGGTGAGGAACAGTAGTTAGGAGAAGAGACTTCTCTCCAGACGCACCTGAATCCTAAATGGTGAGGTCAGCATAAACCCTAGATGGCTATTAATAACATGCAGACTACATCTTCTCTAGTAGCATCACACACCTTGTTCAAATCTATTAAAGAATCAGTCTGCGGGTGAGGCCAACCATTGAGGTGCTTGATCCTTCTGTAAGGAACTCTGTAACAACAGCCTGCATCCTGGCTTCACACTGGAATTGTCCAAGGGAGCCTTTAAAAATACGGGTCTCTCCCCAGAGCAGGTAAACCAGACTCTCTGAGGGTTGGGGCCCTGGAGAGCACAGTCAAGGTTGACAACCACGGCCCTAGACTATCACCAGTCGATTGCAAAACCCCATGAAAGGCGGTCCAAAAGCCAGACTCTACAAAAACAAACCCCTTTCTTATCTGGGCTCCCCTCCTCGGTGACAGGTAAGCTGGCATGGGGCAGATTTGCTGCAGCACTTCGTGTCGAAGGCAATGAACCAGATATTTTTTAAAAAGTTACAGCGAGCAATAGTGAATACTGCAATCACTCACCATTATCACACGCGAAAGAGCAATATGTGACCAGTTATTAGGCGTCTCATCTGTGTGTTTTATATTCCTTTTAAAAATTCCCATTCCTCTTCTCCTTCATACCCCAGCACCCCATGGGCTCCTTTATATTAGTGATAACCCCATCCTTTCACCTGCAGTGAAGGTTCTCTTAATTGTCCATTATCTTAGTGTGTCAGCACAAAGGCGCAGGGACGGAATCCTCGTCCAAATGGTTTCACCTCCCTCTCCTGAGAGTGATGCCCTTGTCAAGGCATTAAAGACACGAAAACCTGCCACTTATCAGAATTGTATTTGAATCGAACCACTGTCCTTGAAAACTGTAGGCAGGAGATGGTATCAAACCGCACCTGCCGGCTCCAGTTCCGCCTCGGATGGAACAATCTGAAAGATACAATCCAAACTTTGCCACGCGTTCCTCATAATAGAATTACGGGTAACAATGAAAACATGTTCTCCGATTTTCTTATGGGTTAAATACAAAGGAATTCATGGGTCAGATTGTTCAGGAATGCAATGTTAACAGCTCCTAGCCCTGGGACACCTTTGAATGTAAACTCACCAAGGAACCAGACCATAAAACCCTTCTAATTGCTCCGCACCTCCAAGTCTTAGCAAACGTAAGTCGGGACTATTAAAACATCACATTTATCTCGTGTTAATGAGGGGGAATGAACACATCTCTAGTACTCGGATGGACAGATTCAAAAATGAAGCCCATTCTAAATAGTATTGAAAAACAAAAAGAATGAAAAACGGAAATAAAACTACTCTTTTCAAGTATTCGGGTCAGCTGGTGTGCCTTCCACATCTCTATATTTATATGCCACTTTTTACACTTTTTTCTTACTCAATTCGAACCCGCACTGCCTTAGGAAAAAAAAAAAGAATTTATGCATGCTTTTAACAAGTAAACAAGTGTACAAATTAATTCAGAGAGCAGTAATTTTGAAAATTTTCTATGTTTAATGTGCACTGCAGTTAAACTACTTTTTCTGTACAAATTAATTTACTGCATCAGTGATCGATGTTTATGTTTAGGCAATTTTATTTCTCAGTATGGTAAAATTAGACCTAATAGTTGCAACCTGTTATGTCCAATCTGTCACTGAAATTCAAATTGCCTTTCTCCTATTATTCAAGGAGCAATTTGGAGGAATTAAAGCCATCTAAAAACGGAAGACAAACAATTCTCTGTAAGGACTCAACAGTCTGTGTCGTCAACCAAATCCACACCCCTGTGATCTCTCGTAAGCCCGTTCTTTCAACGTGATCTTCCCGAGCTTCTCGAACTTTCACATCTGCCGAGCCACACGAGAGAAAATTTTAGGATGAACTGAAAATTATATACTAAAAATGTTCAGCCTTCTGAGAGAAGTAATCAAAAGATGCAGAGATTTTATTGTTGACTCCAAAAATCACAACCCCAAATTACACGGTGGGTATAAGGCGCTACATCCTTTTTTGTTGTTCTTTTTTGCCTTAACTATGAATATACTCTTTAATTTTCTCTTGCAAAATAAGTTTAATTCACAAATCACTGTCTCACTGTGGAGAAATCAATGATTTAGATGCCTAAGATTTAAAGTTTGCAACATGAGTGTTAAGATTGGAAGAATAAGACCTACTTCACAAATTTTGTCTTGCTTGGTTTTTCTCATTGTTTAGCCACAGGCTTGATCCTCTGTAGTGGTTAAAGCTTGCTGTATTTTATGAATACAAATTACATTATTTAAATGGAGACAGTGGGAGGGGACAAACTCAAAAACTGGTGCAAAGCCTTCCAGCCCTAACCTATGAGACGTAGAAGTCCCATGTAAAAGGGGACATAATCTACTTTACATACTCTACACCATCATTTTATTCTATGCTTTCGGTAGGTTCTATTTTCTTCAAGAAAAGGGCTCCAAACCAATTGTTACTTGGTATAAGAGAATTTCTGAAAATATTTCTTTGGTGACATTCCCTGACTGCCATCTTCTGATTCCTTCCCCAGTAGAGTTTTGTTGATTACTAGGAGAGTACACATAGTTCAGGAATGCTTCATTATGATGGGATAACCAGTTTTCCCATAAGCTTGAGTTTCCACATTATCAGTGGAAACCTGAACATTTCCTTCAAACTAGTCACTTTTTCTTTTCTTTTTTTTTTCTTCATTTTTAGCTTCATGGTGGCCAAGTGGCCAATGACTACTTTGAATTTGTTCTTGATCTTCTCTTGTTTGGCTGAAATAGCCAAATGCAACAACAGCTTGCCTCAATTTAAGCCTATTTAGTGTCCCATACAGCCTCAGCTTTTATGTTCTTCATTAGTCTTCAAGGGATACCAACTTTTATTCCTGGGGGGGGGGGGGGGGGACAAAGGACCTGAGGCAGTTCTTCCATGACCCTGACACAGCTTTCCCTCTATATGGAGAGAAGAGAACACCATTAAGAACGGTAATTATTTGTAACTATTTGTTCAGAGCCATTCTACCTCAGAAGAGCTGGTATTGAAATAAACGTAATAAAACTAACAAAAATATCATTCTGTTGCTTCTTCTCTCTCTTTTTTTAACTTTTCCATTATCACTTTTTAAATTCTAAGACAAATGCATTTCCTCAGACGATTGCTTAGATCATCAAGCTGATTAATAATTTCACTTCAAGGCAGGACTGATTAATGTGGATTATTCAACTGATTAATACCGTTACTAGATCACACATCCACTTGGGCTCTAAGTGTCTTGTTTTCCAAAAAGAAAAAATTTTAATTATTGAAATGGTTTCTAATTAATGTGACTTGGTCTTCTTAAGTTTGGAGAACTTCATCATATCGTGAAATTGAGGTTTTATTTATCCTGTTTTGGTTCTCTCTGTACCAGAGAATTAAGAAAAGAACAAAATGAAAACAGCATACTGACTGATAGCATTTTAAAATGCAGGTTTATGATGGTAAGAATCTATTGCTCGCCTATACAAATTCATTGGTTTCAAAAAGTCAAACTTATAAAGGATGTAGATGAATGAACTATTAGCACCTCATCTTCCAGTCCCTGGGGGCATGGGGTCCCCACCAAAGACCATGAGAAACTATGAGTTTCTCATAGTTTCACCCATCAGTGGTGAATGGATGGAATTCTATCCATCCTGCCCCCTAGAGACACCTCCGGGCTATCCTTTCATGGCATTTAGCCTGCCAATCAGAAGACCCCTTGCTGTCAATGTGCCCAGGGAAATTCTAGTGCGTGCGCGCGTGCGCACACACACACACACACACTCTCTCTCTCTCTCTCTCTCTCATTCTTCTGTAGTGTACCACTTGCAAAGTTCCTAGAGCTCATGTCTATGGCTACTTTACCCACCTTGACCCTGGCATTTCAGGAAGCCTATGCCCTCACAGAGACTCTGACTTCCATAGCTTCTACTCAGCCACCCTCTGGGATAGAGGGAAACTTCTGGCTCTCGCAAGAGTTCCCAGCCTCTCGTGCATCCTCCTGTTCTGGAAGGAGCCCAAGAAGGCTCTACGCCCAGTAATGATGAAACACAGGGAAGGACCAGCAGTGCTTGCACCTGCAGTGAATCCTGAAGAAAGGCTAGTCTGGCTTCCTTAATGAAGACTCAGAATTCAAATTCTCATCTAAAAATGCTTACAATTCACTGTGTGACTCATTGTTCAGTCACAAGCAGCCCACAGCACAAACCAAAGGCATCGTTATGAGAATTACAGAAGACAATCCCATCCAAGAAGATAAATTCCAAAATGTACCCTCTTATAGAGAAACTACCAAAACACTGTCCTTTCCACTGGCTGACTGAAGCAGGCTGAATTTTTGTCCCTTCATCCTGTTGTTGGGCACTTTGTGAAATTCACAAACTGTATGTCCTGACCCTTTACTATAGACCTCATATGTTTAAAAAAAAAAAAAGAGAGAGAGAGAGAGAGAGAGAGAAAGGGAGAGATGAGCTAGCCCAGGAACCTAATCTGCATTTATTGCATTGTTCCATTAGACAATATGTGATGAATTCCAAGTAAACAACTTATGAAATAAACTTTTGATGATATTGAAAACTGCAAAAAGCAAATGAATCAACATTGCTCCAGCAAATTTTCATTGATCTCATCGATCTCATTTATGCAAAGCTGTTTAGTCTCAGCATGTCTCTTCTGAAAAGAGAATTTTTTTCAGTTCCATTAATTTTATTGTGGGTCATCAGTACATACTTTTTATAATGCACAATCCCTTGATGATGTATCTTTGAGCCAATGTGCTTTTATTCTATGCTTCACACAGTTTAGGGAGATGATGGAAGACCTAGCAGAAGTGGCTTATTTGAGGCAATGTTATCAACTGCTTTCTTAACTCATTCAAATCTACCCCTTGTTGGTTTGAACCATTCATTCATCCAAACAGGCTCCGCACTAGGATACAAAGGTATACAAAATGAGATCTCCCCCTGCTCTTGGTTTTGGATAAATACAGACGCAGCTATTTAAAATGTACATATGTTTTTAAAAGAGCATATGTATTTGTGCATTTTGCTCATTATAAACAAAGACTTTTTAAAAAACTATTAAATGAGTTTGTTACTCAAAAGCTACTACACTTCAGGGCACCTGGGTGGCTCAGTTGGTTAAGGGTCAGACCCTTGGTTTCTACTCAGGTCATGATTTCTGGGTCCTGGGATCAAGCTCCGTGTTGGGCTCTGCTCTCAGTGGGATTTGCTTCAGATCCTTACTCCCTCTGCCCCAACTCCTTACTCCCTTACTCCCTTCTGCCCCTGCTCACATACAGTCTCTCTCTCTCAAATAAATAAATCTTTTCTTTAAAAAAGCTACTACAGTTCATGTGTATTTTGTGAATATGCATAATATATTAGATTCCTCAGTATGAGTTAACTTTCTGACTTTAACTTTCTGAAATAGGCAGGGTTCATTCGCTGTTATAATTTTTTATTTTATATTTAAATGTATTATATTTATATTATATTTATGATATATAGTTATATTCATTTTTATACATTTATGTATTTATTTTATTATATATTTATTATATATTATATTTATATTATATATTGTTTATTTTAGTTTTCTTTTATATATTATATATGTATTATATATATTTTATACATTTATTTTATTTTTATATTTATTCATTAATAATTTAATAATTAACTTATTCAATAATTATTTTATTTTATTTTATATATTTTATTTTATATAGCTAATTTGTTGGCTATTTGATATTGTTGTTATAAGCAAAGATTAATCAAAGCCCCTAAATGAAGCTACTATTGTTAAAAGTAAATTAAAGTAAAAGTCATTCAGTCCCTTCTTTGGAATCTTTAGTTGTTGCTTGGGGCTGATGCCACTTGCCCTGGTCTTCTCGCCACCAACTCCTATAACTTCTTAAAGGAATGTTTTGCAGAATCTGGTGGATTTCCCAATTCTTACCAGCATGTCACCCTAGAGTGACTTCAACTTGAGCATTGATTTTCTTTCTTTCCCCACCTAAGAGAGAAGTCTGTTTGATTATCATTGATGTTTTCTCTCTCGCCTTTGTCACCTCTCTTGCCCCAAGTCCTGACCAAATCCTTCACTGCAGCTGTGGTCCCATGTCCTTGTTGCTCTGCCGTCCCAGGGAAGGGTTTCCATGGTGCTGCTCATTCTACGGACTCTCCAATTTGACAATCTCATTAATTTTCAGACTAGTTCTTCTTTCACCTCTTTCCTTTGAAACAGAGACCACTTTGAAGCCACCCAATGAGCTAGTGACCAAATTACTAGGTGTGTCTTGGCTATCACCTCAGTCTTACTCTTCCGGTCCGTTTGTACACTCATTTAGGTGAGACTCTGTACCTGGCACAGTAGATAGAAGTCCACCAAGACACTGAACTATGACACTGAATGGGGCAGGGGACACAGATGTGTAAATATAGGATTGCAACACAGTGGATCGAGGGAGTTCCACGAAGAAGCACAGGGATACAGAAAGGCCACCTGAGCACGTGTGGCACTAAACCTTGAAAAATAATCAGGAGTCTTCCAGGTATAGAAAAGAGGACTGAGCATTTCAAACAAAAAGAAGCATATGTACAAAAGCACAGATGATGTGATCAGGGAACCAACACTGGTGTCAAATAACTAGACAGAGTAACTCAGACTTGGCTGTGTATTAAAAAATCACCTGCAGATCTTTTTCAAAATACTGATGCTTGTACAGGAGTCCCAGAAATTCTAATTACACTGGTCTGGGGATGAGTTTAAATCAGTGATTTTCTTGTTGTTGTTGTTTGCTTTTTTAAGTTTGCCATGGGGATGCTAACAGGCAGCCAGGATCTGGATTAGAACATAAGAGTTTGTGGGAGGAAGCGGCAGAAGACCCTGTTAGATACAGAGTCAGGATCCAGCTCACAACAGACTTGCCTGTCAAGCTAAGGGCTCTGAGTTTATTTGCAGGCACAGAGAGCTGCTAAAGAATTTCAGTCAGAAGGGAAGGGACTCCATCAGAGGGATCAGGATCGGGAGGGAATGGATGAAGGTTAGAGGCTATGGCAATGGTCCCGATGAGAGATGAAAATCTGAAGTAAAGGAATAGCAGCGGTGGTAGCGTGGAGGGGATGCATTTGCTTGTGCAGAAAAATCCAGATCCAAAAGAACAGCTCATTCACTAATTATACATGATGAGTAAAGAAAAAATCGCTGGGATGTGTATCCCTCCTAATTTCCTGCCAACCGTAGTGCTACTGTCACTATGTAGCTGGTTAGTGCAACTGTGTGCGAGATCATTAGGGTGAGACGATAGTTTTGAACCCCATGTGTAAGAAACAACTGGGCTCCTTTCTAATTAAAGCCAGCTATCTTGAAACAGCACACACACATAAATGCACACGCGCACACACACGCAAGCATCTCAAAGAGAGGTCAAAAGAAGACTCCAGGTGGTTAGATTAGAACAAAGCCATCATCCCTATACAAAGGAGCCTCACATATATGTTTTACCAGGCTAGGTTAGTAACAACACCCTTGAACCTGAAATGCTATGTGATACGTCACTGGAGCATTATGTAAGAAGAACACAGGCAAAGATGACCACAACAGAATACGAAAGCAAGAACATTTCTATGTGTTAACGTTCCTTTTTGTTCTCCCTCTTCCAGAAAGTCTTTGCAAGAATGAATGTATGTCAAGACGTTATCAATTATGTAGTGGTGATTTAAAAATGTAAACTTCTTCATATGGACTTTTAGGGAAAGATAACCTTTTGGTTTTCGAAATAATTTGAGTTAGTAAAGATTATTTGGAAAGTTATGTTGATATTCACAACAATCCCCTTACCTGTGTACTTGTCTAGCTTTACCTAGATAAAGAACTTTGTATAAACCCTTTACATACCTCCCCCACTTACTTCCTCTAATGAGTAATCATTAATAACAAAGTGCAAATATTTGAGACCCTTAGGCATTGGCAGGTGTCCACAAATTTCCTTCTGTCTTGTATAGATGATGTTACAAGTGTGTACTCCTTTAAAATTCAAGTACTGTGCATTATCAGAATCATCTAATACTATTGAGGATCTACTAAATGCTTAAACAATATATTTTAAGAGGGGTTGGCAAATTAGATTTGCAAGCTAAATGCACATATTTTTGCAAATAAAGTTTTACTAGAATACAGCCATGCTCATTCATTTACACATTAACCATGAGCTCCTCCATAAAGCAGAGTTGACTAATGACAGAAACGATATGACCCGCAGAACCTAAAATATTTACTATCTTGATTTTTACAGTCAAAGTTTGCAAACCCCTATAACATTGTCTTAAAATGTATTAACAAACCCCCCTCATATACTAAGAATAACTATTTAAGAAACCATATTTCTTTTTTCTTGTTTTTTTTTTTTACAATCTCCACTGTCTTTACTAAAATAAATCAATGCAACTTTGCCTAAAAATGACTGAAATATCACACTTCAGGGGAGGGCCAGTGAAAGCTCGTCCTTATATTCAGACAAACTAAGATTAACTGCATAAATTTAACTCTGCTAATGCCTGTGAAGGAATTTCATCCTTTAATCATTTTTCATGTGTCCACTGTTTTTTTTTAGTTTTGTAATTCACTAATACTTTCTCCTACTAAACCAGTTTGTTTCTAGAATCTATTGTATATTATTTAGCTGTCTGTGACCGGGTAGCCAAAAAATAGTCATCGGTCAACTTTCAGCAAGTGTCCAACAGCAGGCACATACATTATCATCAAGAGATTTCTTTGCCAAATCCTACTGTGGAACAGATACGAGGTAAGATAGCTGTATTTTTCTGTTCGGGGTCCTCCTTCTTTAAAACTGTCTCATTTAAATTGGTCAGAATTTGTTCCTTTCATTCCCCTAAGAATGACTGTTATGTGCATGAATTTCTGCCTTCTGCTAAGACTGTAACAATCTTTCACCTATTGGCCTTAGAGATTAATGTCTGTGTGGGTGCCAGATTCTTCAGAAACTAGCTGCCAAACGTGTTATCTTCCAAATAGTGAGCTCTGATCTCATCATTCCCTTTTGTAAAATGCCCTGGCATTCAGGAAACCATGCTGTTGATATGTGAATTATACAGATTTTACAAGCTTTGATTTTGGTTTCCCTCAAACACCATAATTTCCATGCCCTATTCCAATAGCAATTGTTTGGCTATCGTGAAATTTAAGGTGTCTTATGCAGAAATCATGCACTTCTACTTGGTTAAGAATAATTGTGAAGGTAAGGGATTCTTAAGTGAAAATAATTTTTTAAAGTACTACATGTGAAAATATATTTAACAAAATGCTAAATTTTAGATTTGTAAAAATAGGCATCCGTTTGACGTTACATAAACCAAACAATTTATGAGAGTTTTTTTGCTTTTTTGTTTTGTTTTGTTTTAGTTTGGGTTTTGTTTGTTTGTTTGTTTGTTTTAGTTCTTCTGCTTGGGTCTTCTAGAAGGAGGGTGATAAATATAAAATTATTTTGAATGTAAGGCTTTAGAAAGAACTGTCTATTCTCTAAGCTACAGATTTTAATTCTATATTGCGGTTTTGTAGGTGGAAAATGTTGGAATGCTCTGTCCTATTAAGAGTAACAATGATTGGTCAAAAGGGAAACAATAGCATTCGATGGGACTGCCTTTTTCTTTCTCCCTTTCCACTTCTATTTGCCAAACTGCCCACTCTGCTTTTTATGTAAAACTGCAGATGTCTTCTTATTAATCAAGATTCTAATACATTCCAGATGAGTAAACAATTTCGGCACTGCAGCACGTACCACTCTTCTTAAACCCCGGATTTATTAGAGTCTCCTGTTCCAAGATCTCTTAACTTAAAAAAGATGGTTTATTGTCCCTATTTCTACAGCAAGGGCCTAATAAATGCACCGAAACTATGTCTTTGTCCCTTTGCGATACAATATTCAAAGAAATTTCCAACCCTACAGTGTAACATTATCCAAATCCTTTGAAACCTTGCATAGTTTGCTCAAACTCAATCATCCATGTACAGAAATCATAGACAATCAATACAAATGCAGTATGTTAGTGATGACATTAGAGAAACAATGTCCCAGGATCCTTTGCAGTATGCAACTGTACCTTCATGAGTCACTCTGCACTCCAAACAGCAGCTAATTAAAAAGCACTCTTTGGCGAATAGCTAAATATTTTGCTTTTTAACTTTCCCCTATACAAGGAATAATTCAGGGGAAATTATCTCCACACTTGGTATTGATTAGCTCAGGGCTGTGATTTCTCTGATTTCATACTGCTGATATTTCAATGGAAGTTTACCGTGTAATTTAACCAATCAAAATATGTTCAAGTACTGATATTTAAAAATTAAATTCTGCTCAACAATCATTATTTTATGTATTTTTACTTGTACCATTTTTAGGCTAGAGGAAAATAGGTCTTTCTCTATGTAATCAAAAGAAAACAGGACAGGGAAGTAATAATAAGGTGTATAAGCACATATTATTCCAATATATGTGGTTAATGGCTTTTGTATAGTATTAGCACCCTTCTTACTGTTCCCAGTTTACTAATGTTCTTACTAATACTGGACTCCTAAGGGTGGTTCTATAAATAAGACATTTATATAGAAAACCAGGAAAAAATGAAAGGTTATAATATTAACATACCAAACTCATTTTTAATTAAAGAAATAAAAAAGCCCAGTCTTTAGGGGGTTTGGGAAAATAAGGTAGTCAAATGAGACCAATTAACTTCATTAGCTTCTGCAAATACCTAGTTTTCTAACACATTCCTATTTTTCCATCTGCTCCACAGTTAAATGTGTCTACAAATTAACATTTTATTTATGATTCAGGTTCTGATTCATAAAAATTATGCACATATTATACAAAGGCCTAATACTTCCTGGAAAAATACAGAGGACTACGTTGCAACTTATTTACCTACATTTTTTTTTCTTGAACAAAGCAATCTGGATCATAATATACTATATATCAGAAAATCAGTTGCACACCTTTCAGTCATTTCCGTTTTTAAGACGAGGTGTTTTCCCTGGATACATTTGAAGAAGACAAAATTGCTTCTTTTCTGTGTCCCGCCTTTCTTTCTTCTCATCTCCTAGCAAATGGCATAGGAGTTTCTTATTTGGTATCTTATAAAGTTCCCTCCACTTTGGCCTGACATTCACATTAACTTCAAACCCCAGGGCACAACCATAGTGTGCTTGAGATGCTTTATATCTGAGTTTTAAATGCTATGCAAGTGCTCGAGCTTCCTACGGGCTTGCATACAGTAGAGTAGAGCTTTCAAAATATGTTGCAAGGATAAACAAAAATCAGCATGGGTAAAAGGGTGTGTGCTTATTCCATTTTAAGTGTTTATAAAAGCTTTATCCATAAGACAAACCAACTTGAACACAGCGTTTATTTCCATTCAACAGTTCCTGAACTGAAAGTAACAGCCTCTTCTGTAAGTGGGCTCACGAGTTACTTAATTTCACTTTAACTTCTCTAAGTAACTCTTTATCCCTTGCTGACATGCTATTTTATTAGTTTATTGCTTATAGCAGGACTTGTTCATAAATCAAATGCATACACCTCGTATGATAACAGAAAAACACAAAAAGTCAGAGAAGAATTTTCCTTTTGAACCCGATAATTCCAAGAAGCTGTATTTCTACAAATCACTATGTTGGTTCCTGGCATACACGCTTTCTGCCTGGGTACCAGTGGCTTGAACATCTGAAGTATAAATTACCACTGCTTTTCCATTTCTTAGCACTGCCAAATTTTTGAGACATTACTGATCTTGAAGGAAGCCTATCATCCTAGGGCTAATTTGGGGAAATAATTGGTCTTTAAAAACATCAGGCCCGCATTTTTTGTGACTTATATAAATTTTACCTTGTAGTAATAGCGATCATATTTACTCTACCCGATCTACTTTGAAAAAGTCAGGGTGCTCCAAGATGTGTATATATTGGAGTTTTGAAAAACTCTTAATGGAAAGACGCCATACATCATTGGGGAAAAGTCATGTTTCTGTTTAGATTTTGTACTTCAAAAAAAAATGTATTTGCTAATACACAATGGAGCTGTCTTCAGTCAAAGTTAAATGAGATCCAGCATTTTGGATAATAAAAAGTGTTGTTGATAAAAAAATGATCAGCATATGATTTGCTCAGATGCTCTGGAGAAATACAGATCTAAGTAGGAAATCAGTTTGAAAGGCACCATACGGCAAGGTATTGGCTTGGACTCTACCTCCAAAGAGCTCAATAGCAGATGTGTGGGGAAACTATTTTCAAGCACTTTACACTTCTCTTTGGATAATTTTCACACATAATATGAACTCAAACCCTTGCCTTGATTCTTCAGTTGCTCTGTGTGGTAGCCTAGAAACCCATTAACCTGGTATGACACTATCCCAGAGGAAAGGGAAAATCTACAGCTGGAAGCAGCCTCAGAAATCAGCTTGTCCAGCAGGCTGTTTTTCAGCCCAAAGGAATTAAGTTCTTGCCTCAAGTCCCATCATAGTCATTGGTGCTTTTCATTTTGGGCTCTAGGCTCTATATCTACGTCACCAGGGGACACGGACACCGGTGAATAGTTGTGGAATTGTCTGAGGGATGTCTGAGGCATGCCACAAACTCAACGAAGCAATGTAAATGCAACAAAAGTAATATAAGCACTGGTATGCACTTATTTTGTCTTCCACATGGAAACATGTATGTTAGCTAACGTAACATATTTCAGTCCCATTTTGACAGGGCTAAACAAAATGAATCAGGTTAAAAAAAAGTTCCCTAGTAATAAAATAGCAATATATTCATCGGTTATCACCCAGGATGGTTGTCCATAATTTTGCCTTTTAATCAAATTCTCACTTACCTGTAGCCTAATATATTTTTTTAAAAGATTTTATTTATTTATCTTGGGGAAGGGCATGGGGGGAGGATGCAGGAGCAGGGGGAGGAGCAAGGGAAAAGTAGACTCACCCCCCTCCCCACCCCACCCCCGTTCAGTGGGGAACCCATGCGGGGCTCATACCAGGACCCTGAGATTGTGACCTGAGACAAAGTCAGACGATTAACCAGTAGAGCCACACTGGTGCCCCAAACCTAATATCTTTTAAAACCAGTAGTTTCTTCTTAGCAGATGCAAGCAGAGTGGCAGTTGTGGTTGATTTATGGGTTTTTCTCCCTGATAACTTACATTCAGATCAAGGTACCCTCTATAAACTCAATCTGAATATGGAGTAACAAAGGATGTGGGTTCCAGTTTCTCTACACCCTGAAGCAGTGGAACATAGCTTACAGCTCTCACAGAAACCAAAGAAAGAAGAAAATAAGAAATGGAAAATGGACCTGTGATATATATTAGTAGCCCATTGTAAAACTGGACTTTTCTCTGAATCTTAATTGATACCTGTTGTTCTTTGCTGGGGTTTTTGTAGCTTGTTTGATTACAGACCTTTGTCCCCTGATTTCTTCCCCACCCCGCCTTTCCTTTCATATGTAGACCCTTGGATTATAGAATGGAGTGGTGCCACCCCTAAGAAAGATGTTGAAAGAAATGAAATAGCCCAGTGAAAGCCCCCAGTAAATGTTATGCAAATTTATTACGAATTACACCAGAACTACAAATTTTCTACATTGTGGCAAGCTTATAAAATAGCAATTTGTCTTACTGTATATGCAATTTTAATGTATTCCAAAGCCTGGGTATTGTCTATTTCTGTTAGCCAGATCATTCAAACTTTTAAGTGCAAAGTAAATATAAAGTGTTGCCTTCTTAATAATATGCAGCCATGGCATATGCTTTTCTTGTTTTCCACCTCCAGTGTGGTCCAGGAACACATAATTGCTGCTTTTACTCAAGTTATCTGATCATTACACAGAGCATGAACCTGTTTTCCATTACTTTACATTTTACAATTATTTTTGTAACAGCTACTTTCACTATTCTGGAAACAATTGTGATTTTGGGTAGTTAACGGGGTATAACTCTTTATATACAGAGTAGAAAGGAAGGTGGAAATTTGTATAAAGCTGCAATCACCTATCAGGAAACTACCAATATAATCACTATTTAAGAATGTATACAGTGCTCTTGGGTTCTTATTTTTGGATATACTTTTATAACCGAATGTATTTTTCTATATACCCTTTCCCTGCCATTTGATTTCTGATGTAAATCAAGTAAATATTTTTATCTATACAAGTCATTCACCTTCAATATTTTTTTTCATTCATTCCTTGATCCATTCAACACCTGCTGAATGCTTATTACCTATGAGGCACTGTGATAGATACTCAGAAGATATAAAGATGAAAATGACCCAGTCCTTGTTCTCAAGAATCAAAATATAGTGTGAGCTTAAAAGTTAGTCGACTTAACCGTATGTTTCAACAATCCCACTCTTGGGCATATACTCAAAAAACCGAAAGCAGGGTCTGAAAGAGATATTTGCACACCCATGTTTATTGCAGCATTATTAATAATAGCTAAATGGTGGAAGCAACCTAAATGTCCATCAAAGGATGAACGGATAAAGAAAAAGTGGTGTATATATGCAGTGGAATATCATTCAGTCTTTAAAGAAAAAGGAAATCCTGTAGTATGTTATAACATGGATGGACCTCAAGGGCATTATCCTAAGTGAATTAAGCCAGTCACAAAAGGACAAATACTATATACGATTCTACTTAGACGAGGTATCTGGAATATTCAGTTCATGGACACAGAAAATAGGAGGATGGCTACCAAGGCCTTGAAGCAGGAAGGAAATGGGGAGTTGTTCTTTTAATGAGTACTGAGTTTCAGTTTTGCAAGATGGAAAGAGTCCTGGAAATCGGTTGCACAACAGTGTGCATGTACTTAACACTTCTGACCTGTATGCTTAAAAATGGTTAAGGTGGTAAAATGTTATGTCACATATACTTCACCGCAATTAAGAAATGTTTTTAATTTAGCATAACTAAGAAGCATAGGCAACTATGATGCAAAGAAAAGCACAGACACCTTAAAAGGAGCCCAAGAGAGATTCAAAGAAGGGAGAGAGAATGGCAGGTTGGGGGGTGCCGCTGCATTCAAAATGGAGCATTTCAGAGGGGCTTGTGACAGAAGTAGTCTCTGATTCTCCCTTTGAGACGTGAAGGGCTGAAAAGAGGGCCCCGACAGGGGCAATGCGCAGGAACAGTATCCCAAAAGCCACATGATGCTGAAAGGGCTCTTACTCTGCAGTTCTTTGTGAGGAAATGGGGCAATCCAATGACGAATTCCAAGAGCAACCCTGGATGGGAACTCTAAATGTGCGTGTAGCTGAAGGAGGAGAAACGGGCTCACCAATGGCAGCAGAAGGCCTACGGAGTCTCAGAGAAAGACAGGTGGTCAAATGGTCCAGAAACACTGGGTATGACTTCAGGATGATTACAGAACACCATGGGCAAGCTACTCCCCTAAAGACATCACAGATACAGTTAAAGAAAAGAATCATTCTGGGTGAAGTAAAAGGCACAGAGAAAGACACAGAGATGGGAAAAGACTAATCGGAAATGAGGCTAGAGATGGGGGCTACAGTCCATCCTTCAGGGCTGGGGTCACTTCCAGGGTAAATATGTTGACTCATTGTTGTAGGAACTTCTGTTGCCTTGAGGAAAATAGAATTGATAATCAACTTAAGCAATACCCAAGTTCCTTCTTTGAGCTCAAATCTTATAATGATTAAAAAGATCTCTTTTAGAGAAGAGCATTTAGTTGATACCTATTTCAGTCCATTGCAATTGACAACTGACTTGTCAAGATGGGCTTTTAAGCTGAACATCATCATTATCAAGCTACGAATGAGTTTTCGTAGCGGGACCTATGCACATCTAGAGAAGATGCATGGCTCAAATAATCCCTCTGCTGGCAACTCCCCATCTGTGACTTGAAGTACATCACTTGTGGCTTGAACCTAAGTTCATTTTCTTTGGTAGATTCAGGAGAATCAAGATTTCTATACTGTTCTCTGGCCAAGAAGTTCTAAAATTCTAAGACTGTCTCAAAGTGGAGGGCCAACCTCCCGAGAGTCAGTAATTCATTTGCAAGTGATACTTTCTGCTCCCTTTGGCCTCCAGTGACTACACTGAGCCCCCCAAGCCAATAGGAAGACTTCCTAGGGGATTACTCCATCCTGACCCAGCAGCAATGGTTATGGAGTCTTGTCCTCCCTGGAAAACAATTTCCAGCTTGTCATGGATGTTTGCAGATGATCAAATGTAGATTTTAAAATTCTTTTTTTTTTTCCTAATTTTTTTTTTAGAAAGGGAGGGGGAGAGAGAGAGGTAATAAGTGTGAGTAAGGGGAGGGGCAGTGGGAGAGGGAGAGAGAGGATCTGAAGCAGGCTCCATGGTGAGTGCAGAGCCCAACGTGGAGCTCGATCTCATGACCCTGAGATCATAACCTGAGCCAAAATCAGAGTCAGATGCTTAACCAACTGAGCCACCCAGGCTCCCCTGGACTTTGAACTTCTTTATATTTCTTCTAATCAGAAAGGCTGGGCCCAGGTTTCTAAAGAGTTGTTATTGTAGAAACTTAGAGATTCATATTCCATTATGTCAGGTAAAGCTCATCAACTTTCCAGTTTCTTTTATATTTAGTTCTATCAGTTTTCAATATTTTGAATAAGCTAAGATCATTAGATGCACACACACACACACACACACACACACACAACTTTCACATTTAAAAACTAAGAATTTCTCTTGGTTTATCTGCTGCTTGGCGATACCCCTATACTATTCCTCTCTATGGGTATGGACTATAGATTAAACTGTTTATTGTTTATAACAAGAGGTACTCTCATAATTAATAATAATAATATAGGAAGTAAACAACATCTCCTGTTCATTACCTCCTTTGTTTCCTCAAAAAGTCACTCTCTTTGTTTCACAGTTAGTAGCTGTTATTGATGATAAGGTTTGGATAATACCCCGGGAGCATTGCCTTTATTCCAGCAAGAGAGCGTTCTTAGAATATGCCCACAGACTAATACAAAATGTACAGCTTGCCCAACATGAATTACAGTGATAGGATTAGGCCCAAAGGGACCTATGACAACTCTCTACAAGTAACTGAAAGGTGCAAATGGCAAGGAGGGAGAAGAATTATTTAAAGAGGTCCGAGGTGTATGTGAAGAGGGATTAAATTAAGCAAAGGAAAATTCAGGTTTTATATCAAGGAAAAAAATCCTAATGGCAACATGTTAAAAGAATAGCTTCCTGAGAAATGTGTTGGAAGCCTCCATGCTGGAGGGAATTTTAACTGAAACAGAAACAACACTGGAAATAGACTATAAGGAGGAATCCCAGACCAGCGAGAGAAGAGCCTGTTAACTCACCAACATTCCTATCTTCGGTTTCTGTAACCCTATGGATTCTTCGGAAGAAGGAAGAAATTGAAGGCCAAGAGTCAGACTTATCAAAAATGACACAGGAGATATGCAGTCTCTTGATTTACAAAAGACCACCTGTGTGGGCTTCCCAGGGACTGTCTGTCTACTATAATATGGTGTGCGAATATGTTCTGCAGACCTCCAGTACTATTGAGGTATAAAATATTGTAATAAAAAGAAGAGGTATCGTTTACTGGGTAATCACAATGTGCCAGGCCCCTTGCTCCACGTTTCGCATATGTCAAGTTATTTCTGTGTCACTAAAACCTATCAGGTTTTGCAGACTAGGAAACTGAGGCCAAAACGTGCCTAGAGTCAGTCAGCAGAAGATGGGAATCCAGGCAGTCCAAGCTCCCAAGTCTACTGTTCTGTCAACATGCTGGCCAGGAGAGTCCACACTATAGAGAGAACTGGTCTCTCCCCTTGACCCTCTCCAACCTGACAGCCCCGGCAGGGAGGCTAGAGAGGCAGCTTCCTCCTCCCCAGGAGCAGGATCAAACCATGAGCTTATTTTAAATCGGTCCCTTCCAGCTACAGGTCTCAGCCAAGTTTGGATCTGTCATTTAGCGGGAAAGAAACTTTTGAAGCAGCGCTTTGATTCAATTCTTGTGACCCTCGTGAAATAAACCCTCTTAAGACTGAGTTATGGTATCGATTTGCTTCAATCCAACAAATATGTACACTATTATGTACTCGAGGGGCTCATATCTAACAGGGGATCAGATTAGGTCATCCCCAAAGTAGTTGAAGAGGACACCCTGGGCACAAACTTCCAGAAGCAGAGATAAGAATAGGGCTGAAGGGAGCAGCAAGGAAAACAAAGACACAGAAACGGGACAGTGTGGCCAGGGGTCCAAGCAAACTAGCATCAAAGCCATTCCTTCCTCCATCCATGAGCACCAGAGATTTGTCCGGGGCCTATTCTGTGCCAGGGACTGGAAATCTAGCAGTCAATGGGTATTTCAGACTTGATGGGGCTTACGGGTAGTCACAAGACAGATATTACGTGACAGGTGTTCTGAGAGAATGTGACAGGTGGCACACCTAGACGTGGGCTCCATGAAGGCCTCCCAGAGGAAACAACCCTGAAACGAGGAGGGAAAAGAGATAAGGAGGGGACCGACTCCAGACAGAAAGCATAGGATGGGAATAGATTGGGAGGAAAGGTACAAGATCAGTTCATGGAGCTGTGAACACGTGGGCCTGGGTCAGAGGGAACGAGGTGGAGGGCAGGGCAGGGCAGGGAGGCCTGCAAAGCTCAGCCCCAGAAAATTATGTAGGAAGTGCAGGGGGGCACTTTGAAGTTCATTCATAGAGCTTTGGGAAACTACTGAGAGCTTTTTAGGCAGAGCTGATTTGGTTCGGAGACAAGAAAACTACAATGGTAAATGCCAGCGTCTCCTGAGTCAGAGCCATCCAGGGTTCGAATCCCAGCTCTGCCACTTACTTACCATGTGCCTGAGTTAAATAAATATGCCTCACAGATAAAATGGAAGAAGAAAACAAAATCAATACCCACCCCTCATAAGGTTAGTTGGGACGATTAAGTCAGCTAATGAAGTAAGTTGTCTAGGGCATATCAGGGCATGTAGTCAGCATTAAAAGGGACAGGTAGCACCGTAAAGGGGGCTATGCAACACGGAGGGTAAAGGCATGGACTATGGAGGAAAAGGACCTCACGCAAGTTACTCAGTCTTTTCTCCAGCACCTCAGCATCTGCCTCCGAAAATCATATTTCAGCCTCATGGGTTTCTTTTAAGAATGCACTGAGAAAATATAATGTAATATGCCTAGCACAGAGTGAGTTCCCAATAAATTATAGCTATTATTACTATTGCTGAGGATCGATCACAAAATTTTATCCTTTTTGGCATGTTTCTCAGAGAAAGAATTGGATTTCCCACTATTATCATCACTCCTGCGTCATATATATTCCTATTGTAACTCCTCAATGCTTAGAACACTTTACCAACATTATGTTAGCTCTTCAATCTCCAAAATCCCCACGAGATTCATAGGTACAAATAAAAACAGTGAGGCCCGTGGAGAGTAAAACTGCAGACAGAGGATGGGAAGGAAAATACAGGTCACCAGAATTCAACTAAAACAGAACCAGTGCTTGATAAATAATGTATACAGATTTTCTATTATTAAGGCACAATTGCGACAGAGTGAAATACTGAAACCGGGAAGCGAGATTCTTCTCCTGCTTTTTTGTCCCTCGGCTCTGGTGTCCTGGAGTGACAGTGCAATGCTCAGACAGAGTTGCTAAGGCATGAATGGGAGGGTCTGAAAGGGAGTCTGGTTCTCTGAGAATCCACGTCCAGAATCATGAGTTTGGTCCAGTATCTGTTACATCACAGAGTCTCCAGTTACTAGCAAAATAGAAACTTTAAGGCAAGTAAGTTCATCTTTTATAACTAAATACTTGCCCTGTTTGATTATCAGGAGCTAGATGATGACTTTAGGGCTCACGGCTCAAACCCTATTCTGAACTGCGTCTTCCTTGTTCCAGGAACACCCCGTACCCTCAGCCGTTAACGGGACTGACTCCTGCTCAAGTTCATAATTGATGAGCTTTGTTGTCCTTGTCACATGGTATACTTAACATGTGGAAGGGGCCTGATACGGGCTTGCCTTTTCCATGAATGATTCCATCATCTCCTTTCTCTAGCCACAACATAGAGCTGACTTGGTCCATATTTATGAACAGTTAGCAAGGAAGAAAAAAGCCAAAAGAATGTCTCTGATCTGCTCCTCTTCTTCCTTCTCTTTCTTTGCTCTGTTCCCCCTTCTCTCCCTCCTTCTTTCAGTTTCTGCCCCCCTTCCCTCCACCCTCTTCCCTCTCTGTCTGTCTGTCTGTCTTGGTGTCTCCCCCTCAGCAGGAGCTAGAGAGAGGGGGGAACACATACACATATACACATACATACATGTGCGTGTATATATAAAAATTTTTTTCAACCACCCAACAAAAAGATCAAGCTGACTCTGTCCAGTCCCGATGTGCACCCCCACCCCGCCCTGACGAGGTGGGGCTTCATGCTGTCTCTGTAGAACGTGCTCACAGAAGCCCGCTCTACTGAGAGTCCTATACATGTAAGCCATGCTCAGTATTACTGACTCTAAGCATAACTTACCACCCACCCCCAGCTAGGCAGACAGACTCCAGCCTTTTACCTCACCAGCACTAAAGAAGCCAGGCTTTTCCAAACAAACAGAACTACAGACCAAACATCCCAAAACTCTTAAGTTTTTACTAGGGTTATAAAACCCTTGGTTAAGTAAACAAACAATTAAGAGATAGTAGCACAATGGACAGTAACTTTTGCCCTACAAAGGACAGTACAAGAAGTCCATACATAGTAGTAAACAACTACTCCTTCCCCCCGTTTTTCTCTGCTCCACCCCCTGCATTTGGTCTTCCACGCCCCTTCCGAAAGACCTGCTCTGAACACCTGAGTGAGAATTATAGAGAATCTATTCCTACGTTCCGGAATGTCTTCCCTCACAATACCCGAATGATTTTTTTTTTTGCACTTTGTTACACCACTCAAAAGCCACCAGTTGGGTTATTGAAATAATAGACCTTATCTTTACAAAATACAAAAAGTCTGGGTTAAAATCACAAAGAGATTACCACTACACACAAAATCAGGAACACAACACCACCAAATGCTGACAAGGATGGGGAGCAACAGGAACTCTCGTTCTTGGCTGGTGGCAATGTAAAATGGTACAGCTACTGTGGAAAATAGTGTGGCAGCTTCTTACAAAACTAAAGATATACTCATCAGATGACCCAGCAATCATGCTCCTTGGTATTTATCCAAAGGAGCTGAAATATATGACCATGCAAAAATCTGAACATGAATGTTTCTAGCAGTTTTATTTATAACTCCCAAGCTTGGAAGCAACCAAGGTGAAGGGATAAATAAACTGTAGTAAATCCAGAAAATGGAATATTATTCAGCACTAAAAAGGATTGAGCTATTTAGCCATCAAAAGACATGAGAAACCTAGCATATTACATAGCATATTAGTAAGGGAAAGAATCCAATCTGAAAAAGCTACAGACTGTCTGATTCCAAATCTATGGCATTCTGGAAAAGGCCAAACTAAGAGACAGTAGATTGCCAGGGTCTGGGGAGGGAAGGAAGAATGAATAAGCAGAGCACAGAGGGTTTGGGGGACAAAGAGACACCAAAATGACGGATATACATCTTTATACATTGTCCCAACCCACAGAATGTACAACGCTAAGGAAATACAATGTAGCCCAGAGACTCTGAGTGATTATGATGTCAATGTAGGTTCACAAGCTGTAACAAATGCACCTCTTGGTGGGGATGTTGATAATGGGGGGAGGCTTCGCACATGTGGGGTCAGGGGATATATATGACATTTTTGTACACTCCCTTCAACTTTGCTGTGAACTTAAAACTGCCCTAAAAAAATAAAGTCTTCATTTGAAAAAAAAGAAGAAGAAAAGTCTGGGAAGGTTAAAACCATGTTGGGTATTAACATACAGCATGAATTTGCTCCAATTAGCTGTTCATCTGTCACTTAACAAATACTTACTATTTACCATGGATCGGAGAAAAATACCTCTGCTCTCATGGAGCCCCCAGTTCAGAAAAGCAAAAAACAAGTAATCAAAATAATAAAGTGGTGAGCCTTTTGATATGGTAAATTAATACTAAAGTGAAATAGGACCACATTGTTAATAGTTAGCTAAAATGGATCACGCTGGAAAATAGGAGTTCCACCTGGAGCAGAAGCTAAGTATAAGAAGAGGGTACGTGAGCCTCTAGAATGACTTAAAGGATACCCCAGAGCGGGCTTAGGATACCCAGAGCAGGTTTAGGACGGCTAAAGCGCTGACCTGCCAAGAGACGTACAGAGAGAATTAGGAGGTGCAAAGGGGTTGGAAGACTGCCAAAAAGAAGCTTTGCCTTTTTCAAACATTTTCTGAACATCAACTGAGATGCTTTGGGTGTGTAATTGTGAAATGGGGAGGAGAAGGGGCAGCGGGAGGGAGGTGGTTGTTTTAGAAGTAGCCGGTGAACAGCTCCTCTCTTCTGTAATTATAAACAACACGGGTTTGAACCGCATGGGTCCGTGTATATGTAGACTTTTCAGTAAATACAGTATGGTGCTATAAATGTGTTTCTTCTTCCTTATGATTATCTTATAGTATTTTCTTTTCTCTAATTTACTCTAAGAATAAAGCATACAATACATGTAGCATACAAAATATGTGTTAATGGACTATGTTATCATCCCTAAGACTTCCAGTCAACAGCAGGTTATCAGTAGTTAATTTGGGGGGTAGTCAAAGTTATACACAGACTTTCCACTACATGGGGGGCAGCACCTCTAAATCCTGCATTATTCAAGGGTCAACCGTACTGGCTTGGGCAAGTCTCAATAAACCAGTAGTTAGGCACTGATCCAGATTACAATAATACCTTATCACAAATCTCACACCTCCTAAAGCCAAAGTAAGAATGAGGCTCATTAAGCAGGCCAAAAGTATATAAATCCATTCAAAACTGGAAGGGAACTTTGATATTTAAACTTAGTTTCCAGTGCCAAACACACAGGAAACATTAATTTCATCCACCCTTCAAATACTCATTCCTACCACAATCAAATTACACGATCATAGTTACTCAGATTGATAAAAAATTTTAAGTTCATAATTTTCTTAACCTATCTGGTAAACTGGTTGACTAGGTTATTAGAATTTTCATTAGAATATCAAACTTATGACTATGATATTGTAACAATTTAAAATCTAACAGAGCTCAATTTCTTTCATGTAGTAGAATGTTTTCATATCCAAATTACTTTATTCTTTGCAGACAGAAAATGTACTTTTTATGTACTTTTTCCATAAAAAAATACAAGTATCTTTATCTTTATGACGTATTAAAATCAGATACCTGGTTCAAGCAGTTTCCAACTTTCTTAGCGTTTCGGGCATCAACTTCTCCTCTGTAATATGAAGCTAATTCCACCTAATTTGTAGATCCATGAGGATTAAATGAGAGGATCAGGATATTTATCCCCGGTGTTTTTATTCTGCCATTTTGTTCCAATGTTTTGAATCTGAGAATGTTGAAATAAGCATTTTAAACAGAATTTTGTCAATTCTGATAAATTTTTGTTATTAAAGAATTTTGAGTGAACCCAGCTTAATCGATTAAATTCCTCCATCAATTTCTTATACAGCATAAACTACTGTTTCCTATTTTCATTCTTATTTCACTGGCATTATTTTCACTAGGATCAACCCATTTTTATTAAAATTATATAAAGATAATTTGATTCATTCATAAATTTTTGTCAATATCAAACATATTGTGAGGTTTGTTTTTTTTTAAATATCAAAATTCTTACTGAGTTTAATTTCTCTGGTTCAAATTTTGAAGAATTAAATTTTGTCAAGAAGATCTCATTTTTCTGTCAATTTTATTCACAGCCAAATTTTATATAGTGCCATTTACACCATCATCAGGTTTCTTTTTCTGTTGATTATTTCTTCCAGGAATTTTCATTATTAATTAAATAAAACCCTGAAAGTTCTATTTATTTGTTAGTTAAATCAAGGAAATATCATTAGATATTTTGTGAGACAGAATCAGAGAGAAAAAGGGGGAAAACCTGAGGGAAGGAAGGGGTGAGAGGGGAAAGAAATATAGACACCAAGAAAAGGAAGAAAATACAGAGGGAGGAAAACAGAGAAGAGGAAGCCGAGTCTGCAGGCAAAGTCAAGGCATATTCCTGAGGATTGAAATAATAGAGGCCACGTGTCATCAAGGGTCAAAACAAACAGCTTCATTGGGTGAGATCATAATAGGTGTTGTAGTTATTATTATCATTATCATGATGTTTTAATAGGTTGTCCTCCAAAACTGTGTTGGTAAACTGTTCTTCATAGCACAGTTTTTAAAGATTATAAAACAAAAATCTAAATTTCAGTTAGCTTCCAGAACCATCCCTGTTCCCCATCTCCCCTCACCACCAACACACACACACAAACACACACACACACACACACACACACACACACACACACACA
>ML103280.1:12158-26456 GCA_003697995.1 Taxidea taxus jeffersonii
ACACATATGTAAACCTTTAGCAATATTGAACCTATAGACTCACACTGGCATACAATAAAAATGGATTATTATCCAGACAACTCATTATCAACAATAGCCAAATTATGGTAAGAGCCCAAAGGTCTGTTGACTGATGAAGGATCAAGAAGATGGAATATTACTCAGCCATCAAAAAGAACAAAATCTGGTCATTTGCGAGAACTTGGATGGAGCTAGAGAGTATCATGCTACGTGAAGTAAGTCAGAGAACGACAAACACCATATGATTTCATTCATATGTGTAACTTAGGAAACAAAACAGATGAACATTAGGGGAAGAGAAGGGAGAGAGGCAAACCATGACACCATAAGACAGACTCTTAATGACATGGAGGGTGGATGGAGGGAGGTGGGCGGGGGATGGGCTAGATGGGTGATGGGCACTAAGGAGGGCATTTGTGATAGGCACTGGGTGTTGTAGGTAAGTGCTGAATCACTAAAGTCTATACCAGAAATCAATATTACACTGCATATTAACTAACTGGAATTTAAATAAAATCTTGAAATTAAAAAAAAAAACAGAAATGAAAGGGCGGTATCTAAACAGTTTTCAGGGGAGAAATGGGATTGTTTTTCCTATGTAGAGTGAACAGAAAGTTGTTATCAAAAACTAAGGTCTCATGGAAAATTTGCTTTAAAGACTTTAGCAGCATGCTGAGAAATTAATAAAAAGTCAACAAACAAAGCCTCCCAGAGTGGGAAGTTGTGTTGCTTGCTGAAGGGCGTATACTTTCTGTCACTCAGGTGGAATCTGTTTTGGTTGGTGATGTTTGTGTCGCAGATGAAACAGAGCCCTGAAGCACTTTGTTTCATTGGTTTTTATTCCTTTCTTGGCAATAAGAAATGTATTTCTCTTGCCATACGCTAACATTTCAAATATAATGCCTTGCCATACAGCTTAACGATCATTAATATATTCTCAGAAATTCTCTTCCCAGCCCTTGCTTACAGTGGTTAAACTCTGTATATGTTGGGCAAAGTCCCAGGAAGATTAGTTTATTTGGCTACATGTCATAAATGTTATCTCTGTGAAAAGTTTATTTTCCACATTCTTTGCCCTTCTTCCCAAGATATGAAGGCAATAGAGAGAGAATCGGGGGAGCTATATTCCTCCTGTGGCCCACCCTCTCCACACTACTTCAATTTACCAGGGATTCCTTTGAGGTTCCTGGCTTAGCCTGGAAATAGAATGGAGAGAGTATATCCAGTTAAAAACATAAGACAGTCAGAAAGCAGATCACATCAGACTTACTTAGTGTATGAAGCAGAACTTTGATTGCACTCTCCCTGAGGGGTTCATTCCCAAGCTAACGTAGACTTTGGGGACAGAGGATTTTCCATAGCAACCACAAAGAAAAGATGATGCAACTAGTTCAGGGACCTTTAATCTAATTGATGAAGACTCTGAGTATGTTTTACAGCAAATATTCCACATTTTCTTTTTGGAAGGAAAGAGACAGTAAAAACAAATGACTACTGAGAATTCTGACTGATTGTGCATGAGAAGGCAGACATATTAAGGGGAGAGAGGAACTCTGACAAAGTGGGCCCATTCCTACTTTAGTTCTTCATGCCATCTTTAAAGAGGAGAGAGCCTATTAGAATGTAAGTTGAGAACTTCTAAATCATTTTCTGTTCTTTCTACCTGATTTTCAACAAGTTCAAGAGAGCATAACTTGTTTTAAGTGGAATTAAAATAAATTATATATTTGAGTGACGGCCAGGATGGACATGATCCTCCTGTTTGTTGGATGACTGAGAAAAATCTAAGAAGAGGTAATTTATGTAGAGATAAATCTAGGTTTTGCAACTGGATTGAAATATACTCACACAAGTATAAAACGGGACAGATGCTTTAGCAGCGGAAGAAGGGAAAAGAGATTGCACTGAATTCAACTCACATCCCTGTCTATACCACCTGGGTGATTTCCTTGCTAAGGGAAGATTATCACAGTCTGTGTTGATATTATGCTAGTACTCTGAATACGAGAGCTGGTTGTATTTCCCCTCTCTGTGTGGTTTGATTTTTATGGAGTAAGCACCAAATCCAGCAGAGAAGCTGAGAAATTAAAATGTGCATGGAAGGACTGGGCAGCTTTAGAAACCAAGGTTGACAAGGTATTTCCTGGGAGCTTTGGTCGACTGCCAAGTGGAAGATGGAGAGGTAGTGTTTGATGGACTCTGGATGAGGTCCTAGACTCTTGAAGAGACCTAAGCAAGAGTTGAGTGTGATGGGTGGACCGTCTGCCTGGCCATTGGTTCTTTCTCTTTAATGGCCTAAAGCAAAGGATCTAAGGTAAGCTATATTACTGGTCTCAGAGGAGACATTGCTAAAGTCAAGTAATACATTTCAGAATAGAAAACTGGAATAAAAGTATCTAGCCTAAGTATGATGTTGCACTCCAATAGTCCTGGGCTAATAAAACTTTTTAAAAATAAAGTATAGGGGTGCCTGGGTGGCTCAGCTGGTTAAGCGTCTGACTCTTGATTTCAGCTCAGGTCATGGTCTCAGGGTCTTGAGATCAAGCCCTGCATCAGGTTCCACACTCAGCAGGGAGTCTGCTTGAGATTCTCTCTCTCTCCCTCTGCCTCTCCCCCTACTCTCTTTCTCTCTCTCTTAAATAAATAAGTAAATAAATCTTTAAAAAATAAGTTAAGTATAAGTAGGGTTCAGAGTACTTAAACATCTTCCTCTCATTCTAAGCGGATGAGAGTTCTAAGAGAGTAAGAGAAAGAGTTTTAGTTACACTTAACACGTGAAGCAACTAACGTTCAAAGATCAGCTGACCTAACCAAGGGTACCCTGAGAGGGTGACAAGGGATAGATGGAGCATATACAGGTGGGAGAATTTAGGTTCTTTTCTAGAGTTCTTCCGTGTATGTTTCCATAAAGGTGATGATACTCAAGGGCACCAGTCTCTTATCCTTCTCACTAGTGGCCATTGGCTGTAACCGCAACACCAGGAGTAGGCAGCCAAACACACATCATTCTGTACTCATAGTGGAGTGGATTTTGCATTTCTCTGTGAGGAGCGGAATTGTGAACACACAATTTCTGCAGTGACAAAGGAAAGCGCACAATCCGTTTGGACATATACATGTGCAAAGCCCATCTCTGCCAGTCACCAGCATGCATGTGCGTTGACCTTCAGTTTTCCTCCTAAGTAAAAGGAGATAATGATACTTACCTTGAAGGCTTATTCAATGAAGCCTGTAAGGCAAAAATACTAGCAATTATTGTGCACTTAGTAAGGTGCTCAGTGAGACTCGCTAAGTGCTTTGCATGCATTATCTCATTGTACCCTCACACCAAATTTACAAGGTGGGTGTTACTATGATCATTCCTGTTTCACAGTGAAGACTTTCCGAGGGTCAGAGGCGGGGGGCTCCAGAGTTGAAGACCGTGCATTTAGCCTTGGGTTATAATTGCAAAGTGCATGGGGTACCTTCTAAAACTGAGTGGCTGCTCATTTCTTCTGCAGCTTGCCTCACTTCCACCCTGCTGTGTGTGTTCACCTGGTGGACTCAAGCAAATTTCGCTGAAGTGAGCGTTACTGGACATCTGCTCTGGAGCCATCTCTGTGATCAGTCGGCCATGGGACCTTTAGCAGCCTGCTTCTTTTTTCCTGGATTTTTGTCTTCTCCTTTCAGCATTGATGGATTTCTGTGGAGTCTTAAAATATGATAGCTTCGGATCTGATCTTCTGCACGGGTGCCATCTCACTTCCGTTTCCTTGGCCATAGGATGCAATGAAGTCATATCACCCCTGAGGCTCTCCCAATTACCTGCATATTTTTTTCTGTGTCCCATCGTTGAAGATGTGTTCACCAAATCTGTTGTGACTCCTTTGTTCTTCTTCTAGTGGAAACCAGAACCAGTCAATGGCCATTGAAAACTACACGAGAGTCACCGAATTCATTTTCACAGGCTTGAGTTATAACCCCCAGTTACAGGTCTTCCTCTTCCTGCTCTTCCTGAGTTTCTACCTCATCAATCTCACCGGAAACTTGGGTATGATTATTTTGATTCAGGTTGATTCCCGCCTTCACACACCCATGTACTTTTTCCTCAGCCACTTGTCCTTTGTGGACATCTGCTTCTCCTCTGTTGTGAGCCCCAAGATGCTCACTGACTTCTTTGTGAAGAGGAAGGTCATCTCTTTCTTGGGATGTGCTTTGCAACAGTGGTTTTTTGGGTTCTTTGTGGCAGCAGAGTGTTTTCTGCTGGCATCCATGGCCTATGACCGCTATGTGGCCATCTGCAACCCATTACTGTATTCCGTTGCCATGACCCGGAGGCTGTGTACCCAGCTGGTGGCTGGTCCCTACGTCATCGGGTTCATGAACACCATGACCCATACAACGAATGCATTTCGTCTTCCTTTTTGCGGCCCCAATGTCATTAATCATTTCTTCTGTGATATGTCCCCCCTGCTTTCCCTTGCATGTGCTGACAGCCGGCTTACTAAGTTGGTAGTTTTTTTTGTGGCTGGAGCTGTGGGAGTCTTCAGTGGTCTGACTATCGTGGTCTCCTACATTTACATCCTCATTGCCATCATGAAGATCCACTCTACCGAGGGCAGGCGCAAAGCCTTTTCTACCTGTTCTTCTCACCTGATGGCTGTCTCCATCCTATATGGTACTCTTTTCTTTATTTATGTACGGCCTAGCGCAAGTTTCTCACTGGATCTCAATAAAGTGGTGTCGGTATTTTACACAGCAGTGATCCCCATGTTGAACCCACTTATCTACAGCCTGAGGAACAAGGAGGTCAAAGATGCCATTTACAGGACTGTTACTAGGAGGAAGATGTGTAGGGCCTAAATTCTTATGTAGAAAGGAAATTGGGGAAGAAATCTAAAAAGACAGACTACTGTGTGGATTCCTAAGATTTCAGGCCATTTGCACATGTTGGGGACTGGTTTGCAGCCCTAATTCATCTTTCCACTTACTCATTCATCTAGTCAATTAATGTGGATTCATTCAGCTTTGTATATGATCTTTCATCTGTAATACACTAATATTAGAGTTCACATCTATTGTCCATTTAATTTTGCTTCTCTTAGACACCTCAAAGCCCAATTATTTTAAAAGAAGCTTTATTGGGGCGCCTGGGTGTCTTAGTTGGTTAAGCGTCTGCCTTCAGTTCAGGTCATGATCCCAGGGTCCTGAGATTGAGTCCCATATTGGGTTCCCTATTCAGTGGAGAGCCTGCTTCTCCCTCTCCCTCTGCTGCTCCCCCTGCTTATGCTCTCTAGCTCTCTCTCTGTCAAATAAATAAAAATCTTTCAAAAAATAATTTTAAAAAAGCTTTATTATTTAGTTTCAGTTATTAATTTTTTGTCATTCTGCTAATATACTTTCTTTTCCTGTTGACTCATTGACATTGGAATTTTTAAAATGTAGTGCTCTGGGGGTGCCTGTGTGGCACAGTTGGTTAAGTGTCTGATTCTTGGTTTTGGCTCAGGTCCTCAGGGTGGTGAGATCGAGCCCCACTTTGGGCTTTTCACTGAGTGTGGAGTCTGCTAAAGACTCCTTCTCCCTCTGCCCCTCCCCCACTGTGTTTTCTTTCTCTAAAATAAATTTAAAAAATCTAAAAAAAATGCAGTGCTCTTGATTTTGCACTTACATTTAGCTCCCATCAATAGGAATCTATATAAAAAAAAAAAAGATGTGGGATTTTATGCTTCACCTCATGAGTGGAATGAAATCCTTGACTGTATACACTAGTTTTATTGGGTGACCTTGACAGAAAGAACTATGTATATGTCAGGGACCAGAAATGGATCTGTGTTCAACTCTGGCAGGTGGATGGTTCATAGGGATTGTTTACAGTAATAGAGACTTACGTTCATATCTAATGCATTCAACACTGAGGGAGCTTCTGATAGAAGGTATTAAGCCTATATTTTCTCAGAATTCAATTTTCTGGAGGAGGTTGAGAGTTTCTTACCTAACATTCTGCAGGATGGGACTTGGTTGTGCACGTGATGGTACCTTTAAAACCCTGGTAATAAAGCTTATTACCTGGCCAAGAACATACAGAGAAATTCCATAGTTGAAGGCAGACTCTCAGTCTGGACCTACCTGTTTCTAGTAACGTCAGGAGTTTTGTAGCATCACAAGGGAGTTCATACATGCAGCTCAATTTCATGGTTATGACTCCAGGTCATGTGAGTGATGGGCAGCCTTTGGGCCTGAATGCCATTGCTGTGTATGGAGAGTAGGTTCCCATACCAGGGTTTCCATGTCCTCTCAGGGACCCAACAAAGTGACCCAATTCTATCTTATCTTTCTTGATATAGCTTTACATCTTGATTTTATAATGAAGACACAAAAAGTAGAGAGTTTCATGGAGGAAGTGGATCAGCATTCCTACATGACATTATAATATCATGGCTTAATCATTATAGAAATGTCCTCAGGATTTTAAGGAACTCCCATATCCATCTATTTGCTAAAGATGATTTTAGCAAAGTTGATTAAGAAGCTTTTACTAGGAGTCATGGTCTCTCTAAATAAATAAATGCATGTTCTAAACTTTTGAGTACTTTCTATATACAAAGTGCTATGGGTTATTTTATGTTGATTATTGTACAGTGCACAGTCTCTGAAAATCGAAAATTGATCAGAGAGTTTCCACAAAATCATGGCATGCTTTGTAGCTATGGGGCTTTAGAGATAATTTAGCCTAACCAGATTACTGGCTCAGGGAAAAATTTTTTTTATTAACTTATGCTTTGTAAAAGCCCACAAGATGACTTGCTATCTGATATATTTATGATAGAATCATTTAAAATTTAGAATGTTGTTTTACAGTGAATTTCCCAGATGGGATAAGGTTTTATCAAGACCATTCATTGGTAAAGAAGCAACATAATATAATTAGAAAATTTAGAATTGGAAAATGTCATGCGTTCATTTATTCAACAAATAATTATTGAACTTCCATGTGCCAGGCATGGAAATTCGTGCTGCATATAACAGTGAAGAAAACAAACATCATTCCTGCATCTGTATAGTTTGTAGAACAACAGATCTAAGATATTCTTCTGTTCATTACCTTTTTGATGTATCAGTCAAGTCCATGATGACAGACACAGAAGTAATGATAATATCAAACTTATCATAGATTATCATGAAGATTAAATTAAAGAATGGATATGGAATCACTTCATAAACTATAAACATGTTTTGCTGTTTCCCAATAAAGACCATTCAATGAAAACAGCAAAAGTCTGGAACCAGAGTGTTATTGGAAGTGTGTCATGTAGTGTGTTGGGGTGCCTGGGTGGCTCAGTCTGTTAAGTGAGTGGCTCTTGATTTCAGCTCAGGTAATGATCTCAGGGTCCTGGAATCGAGTCCTGTCTCAGGCTCCTCGCTTAGGAAAAAGGAACGAGCAGTGTATGAAGAAGGAATATTTTTTGGGGGGGATCAATCTTTACTTTGAAAAATGACCCAAAGCAGGATGAGCAAACGTAAGGCTAATGCCAAGGAAATATGTAGGGGTGATGGTGCATTTTCTGAGCTTAAAATGGGTGCAAAAAATGAAAGATTTGACTATTATTGTAAAACTTCCATAGGTCAAAGAATTAAAAGTCTATTTTTTATTTTATTTTTTAAGATTTTATTTATTTATTTCACACAGAGAGAGAGAACCCAAGCAGAGAGAGTGGCAGGCAGAGGGATAGGGAGAAGCAGTCTCCTCACAGAGCAGGGAGATGGATGGAGCCCCAGTGTGGGGCTCCATCCCAGAATGCTTGGATCATGACCAGAGCCAAAGGCAGTCGCTTAACCAACTGAGCCACCCAGAAGCCCCTAAAAGTAAATTTTAAAAAGGGGGAAATATTTGTAGGAAATACATACTTGATACTTTTCTTATTAAGTGTTTTTGTAAAGAGCTTGTAGGTGTGTGGAAACAAAGATGCTGAACAAACTATTAGGAGAAGGAGAAATCTTAATGGAGGTAGGAAAGTGTCCCAACATGATGAGTATAAAAGGAACATTAGAAAAAAATGTGGGTTTTTTTTGTCAACTATTGAATTAGAAGTTTTTTTTTAAAATAAATGTTGAAAGAAATTTCAAAATATTTAACAAGTGAGTCAAATGTTCTTGTAATAGGACTTCTAATGCTAGATGCAGGATTGCTGGCTCCTTCTCTTGGGGGATTCTTTTGTGGGTTCCTCAGAGTAATCCAGTAATCCCAGCTCAGATAATCTGTCCTAAGGAAATAACCCAAAATACAGGGTTGGGTTGTGGTAGCACCTTTTATTCAGAGATGGTTGTATGTGTTCATAATCTAAGTACATCCTGGTTTCATTAGCTAGTAGCTAAAAATGGCCTTCTCTTTCCTTTAAGGCCTGATTATGATTGGGCTCAAATTCCCATCTTTACTGGCTGAGAGAAATGTAGGTGATACCAGAGTCTCTTATCCCTGCAGTTCAGAGAATCCCCAAGGGAGGAGAACACACCTACTGTTGCTCTCCTGTCTTCAAGGCTGCCTCACACTGCTTCTGCTCTATCCACAGGTCCAGATTCCCATTGTGCAAGCCTCCTCTTCTGCTTACCAGGGATGGCCACTCTTCCAAGACCCCACCATTTCCTCCCAAACCTGCAAATACACTCACTTTATTCTAAGCCACCCACAGCATAGTTGAGGCCAGCCTGCAACTTCTGATGAGACTTTAGTAAAGAATGGAGGTAATGAAGAGTAGTGTGATTCTGAGGGATAATGTGGTGCTACAACATGGCTGCCTTGAGTTGCAGATGGCTTGCTTGGTGACTCCAGTGGGACAATCCCATAGGACAGAAGATTCCACCCATAGACCCTTTGTCTAAGATTTGGCAACTCCTGGAACAACACCACATGTAAACCCTCACAGCTGGTTCCTGGCTGAGTTTATCCAACCTGAATTCACTTCTTCATCTAAAGGTGGCTTCCTATGGAGTTTCAACCCAGATTTTCTAATTTAAAGGGAACGTACTGAATACTGAATCAACCACAATTCACAAGGGTACCACAAGTTCACACTTAGAAAAGAATAATTTATCCCCCCAAAGAATCCTGTCCTTCAGACATGCCCCACAGTAAAAATACATACACACAAATATATATGTACATATATTTTACACAGAGATAACATAACCAGTGGAGACATAAAGTGTTTAACTGAAAGAAGAGTGTCATAAAATATACTTAGTTTTACTTCCTGCAGTACATTTTGATTGCTTAATTTCAGGGACTGGCCACCTGTGGTCTGGGGGCCACATCCAGCCTGACACCCTCTTATGTGTTTCTTGAAAGCTAAGAATGGTTTTTATATTTTTAAGTGGTTGGCTAAATCAATAGAAGAATAATATTTCATGACTGTGGAAACGATGTGGAATTCAAATATCAGTGTCCATAAATAAAGTTCTGTTGGAATACAGCCATCGTGTTACCTTGGTTTTTCAACGGCAGCCTTATTGACATTTTAAGGATTGGATGATTCTTTGTGGTGGGCATTGTTCCTCGCATTGCGGGATGGTTAGTTACATTCTTGCCTCTACCATCAGAGGCCAGTAGCATCCCCACCCTGCTTATTGCCTCAAAAATGAATCCAGATGAGCTCTGTGGGTTGAAAACGTGTAGGTCACAAACCACTGGTTTGCGGCTTGCCTGTGGCTGCTTTGGGGTTATAAAAGCAGAGTTGAGTAGTTGTGACAAAGACAGTCTTCCAGCAAAGCCTAAAATATTTCATATTATATACCTTTTTATGGGAAAAGTTTGGTGACTCCTGCTTTACTCCCATTATTCTATTCTATTCTATTCTTTCCATTCCATTCCAATCTTTTTTATTCTATTTCTTTAAACAATGCTGGTCATGACCTACTAAACTAATTTCATTTCCCACTAATAGGACTCAACCCATGCTTTGAGAAACTATTCCTAAGCAGCTCTGGAAAAACTGTCTACTGAGTATTGAACATATGCCTTACAACCAAGCTTGGGTTCATATTTTGACTGTGTTGCTTAATAGTTGTGTGAACCTGGTCAAGTTACTGAACCTCTCTAAGCTCCTATAACCACATACACAAAGTGGGGATGGTAATGATAATAGATACACAGTTAATGTTTGTAAGACTAGGATGGGTCTATGGTACATCCTGGGCACTGGTCATTTGCTACCGTTATTGGTGTTTGTATTGGTCAGGGTCTTCCAGAGAAACAGAATCAATAGGGTGTGGATAGATAGAATGAGATTTAAAGGAAATGACTGATCAATCTATGGAAGCTGGAATTCCAGAATCTGCAGAGTGGGTTGGCAAGTTGAAGACCCAGAAGGAGTTGATGCTGTGGTTCCAGTCTGAAAAGAGTCTGCTGCCAAATTCTTTCTTGCTCAGAGAAGGTAAGTCTTTTATTCTCTTCAAGTCTTCAGTGGATTGGGTGAACTCACCCCCAACACAGATGGCAATCTCCTCAAAGTTCACTGATTTTAATGTTGATCTCATCCAGAGACACCCTCACAGAAACATCCAGACTAATGTGTGACCACATGTCTGGGAACTGTGCCAGAGCCAAGTTGACAAGTAAAATTAACGGTCACAGTGGTTACCATCATGTCACAGTAAAATAAAGAAAAGTGATAATTGTTTAGAACAGTCAAGAAATTGGGAAAGGACAGGGGTATCTCATTGGGATTTGTTTAGACAACTCATTATTTTAAAATATAATGTGCTACTAATAAAATTAAATATAAAATTATAGAGAAGATGTTTTGAATTTGCATAAAAATCATAAATAATTTCTCCCAAAGTTTTTGGATGGCAAACTCAAGTTTCCTTCCATGAACGCAACAGTTTTATTCTAGGTTTTTTATTGAAATTACTGTGAACAATTCCCGATAACAATTATTAGTCATAATTTTGAAAAAATTTTTATAGCAGTCATATATTTAAAAGAGCTGTAATTCAGGTTAGAGAAATGATATTAAAGCTGTTTTTCCCTTTCTTCTTTTGACAAATGCAATGTTGAGATTTCTTAGTGTAATGAAAATGGAATTCAGATCTACTCTAATGCTGACTTATTATGTATTTCAAACTCTGATGCATCTCTAATGTGAACATTCATGAGTTAGGCATGTGGAAGACTAGACAGACGTCAGTAAAATGACAATCAGAGCAAAGCTACAGATATATCTGGCAAATATGGAGACAGGCTTGGAAACATGGGCGTGACATTTACCAGAGACTCCCACCAGGCCCACCTATTCACCAGCTCTTACTTGACTGTATCTCCATGGACATTCAATGATGTACATGTCATCCAGCACCATGGTCCCTTCTCAGTGGGCTGTGAAGTGGTTGGTTGGGGGCCTGACTTAAGCCACGGGGGTGTGTTGCAGTGAAGCAGAGAGAGGAACAGTGAATGCAGGGGTTAGTCCCTGTGGGGCCCATGGGGCATGCCTTCAGGCCCTCTCTGTGCGAACTTTCTGAAAAATGCCTATAGAGGCCTCCCACAGGTGGAGTCTCCCAATGGGCCAGGGGGGACCCATTGCCCCATCTTTGTCCCCATGTTTCTTGGCACTGTTATACTTCACATGCTGATTGAAAAGCTCTTTTTGTTCACCAGTGTTTCCCCAGCGGGATGGCTTCTACAGTGCAGGTACTTAGTAATATCATAGAATGGATGAATATAAGCTGTCCAATATTTAATTTTATCATACTCATCCTTAGAAGAAAATTTGCTTTGTGTTTGAATGTCTAAAAAGCTGACTGACATTCATAGCAGCACTATTCACCATAGCCCAAAGCTGGAAACAGAACAAATATCCACTAAAAAATGTTTGGATTTTGAAATGTGGTCTACCTGTACAGTGGAATATTATCTAGCTTTGAAGAGGAACAAGATTTTTCTACATGTTACAACATGGATGAAACTTAAAGACATTATGTTAAGTGAAATAAAAATAAAATGATATGTACATGTGTTAAAAGCACTACATAGGGATGAAAGACAAAAAAAGAAGAAAATAAATAAGTCATCTAACTTAGTAGCAGTTATATTTGTGTGGTGAGACTCGCCAAACATGACTTCTTAAAAAAATTTCTCTTTATGTTTCTATAATGAGATAAATTTTTTTAAAAAGATCTTTTTAAAAACCCCTGGAAATCTCTTCAGAAAGTCCACTCAATTCTCTACAATTTATTTTTAATTGAGGCTGAGATTTGAGAAGAACCCTGTTTTACCTATGCATTCTTCATTTTCAGTCAATAGAACTGTTTTAAGCATTGTCTTGCCAATGTATAGACTTCAAGTATTTAATTTGCTATTTGCTGGTGTAAAAGATACATCATCACTCCTACCCCTTATCTCAATTTACCTGATTTTATACCTGAGGCCCCTGTGCCATGGATTTTCTACCTGATGAGAGGTTCTTAGGAGGTTCTGAGCCTCTGGACCCGATGGTGGGAAAGACTGTGTCGAGGAGCAGGGGAAGGAGCAGAAAGTGGGAGTAGGCCTGGGGGTTGGGGATGTGACATTGTTTACAGTTTCATGCAAAAGTTTTTGGTAAAATTGAGATCCAATTAATATTCTGGCAAATATGTAAGTAACTATGTGGGAAGCCTGAAAGCATAAGGACCATTGACAACATTGATAAAGGACCAGCAATCTTGTCTACATAAGATCAAGAAAATATTGGGCTCAGAAGATCCCTGGATAGGGAGTCAAAGGAGTGGAGTTTCAGACTCTGTCACTAACCTTCGTTGTGATCTCCAGAAGCTAACTTGCTTCCAGGAGCACTTCATTTTCCTAATTTATAAAACAGAATTAAAAGCATTTATGGATGATGAAATAAGAGTTATTTATGGACATTAAATAGTAAGAGATTTGTTGGTGTTTATCATTACTGTTCATCCAAATAACCAAAAAGATATAGAAGATATAGTCTCCACCCTCAGGAAATTTCCAGCCAGATAAAGCATAGCTAATGTATAAATGACAAAAATTGATAACAATATAATTAGTCACAAGAAGCAAGTACATCCAAATAAAGCATAGCTAATATATAAATGACTAAAATTGATAACAATATAATTAGTCACAAGAAGCAAGTACATGGCTTAATGGAGGCTCAAAAGAAAGAAGGCGGGAAGAGATAGAGGAAGAAAAGGAAGAAAGAAACCACAAATCATATTGGATTAAGGAAGTGAATGATTTCACAGAGGAAGTGATGCTCGAGATTGGCAGTGAAGGTAGGGGTGGGACGTCTAGCCATGGTGAGGATACCAGGTGGTGAGAACAGCACAAGGAAAAGCTTAGTGATGGGACAGAGAAGGGACCTGATTTAGCTGAGGTCATAGGAACTGTGAAGGAAAGGAGTGGGGGAAATGGAAAGAAGATGAGATGGAGTCAGATCCCCTAATCAGTGTGGGGAGTTGGGGCATTATTCTTTTTATGGTAAGAGATTGACATTTGTAAAAGGCAGGGCAACCAAGTGGAGAGGCAGCTTTGTGGAGGGTGGTCAGGAATGAGAAACTGGAGACTAGGGACCTGGTAGGAGCTAGGACAACGGCCAGGGTGGGAAGAGTGATGGCCACACAATGAGAGCACTTAATGTTACGGTTGAGCTCTTACTACATCCCAGGCACATTATATGCCTTGTTTAATTTTCCACTGCAGGCACTGCTATTTAACCTGCTGTTACACAGAAAGGAACTGAAACAGGAGTTTTAAATTTAACTTGTTCAAGATCAAGAGATAGTTTTCCAACCAGAAGTGTCCGTGTACAAGACACGTGTTCTTTGACATAGCTAAGATGTGAATTACAGCCTTTCCTACTATAGCTTCTGATTCTTATAATTAATCTCCTGGGTTTGCCAGATATTGCTGAATTTGGAGAAAATTTTATTTTATTTTGTAAGGCAGGGGGGTAAAATTGCAAGATGAGATTGCAATCAAGGGAATGATCATAAAAAAAAAAGGAATGATCATGCTGGAAAGTGGCCCCCCTGCTCTCATCAATTTACAAAAGGAGTCACCCATCCCCAGGCTCAGCCCTTCTTTGCTGCCTCTCCTGTGCCAGGCCCTGGGAGCCAGCTTTCAGAGTTGAGCAGCAATTATCACGCAGGAAGTTTTCGTATTTAAAATTGCCTTGATTAATTAGCTCCTCTGAAACTTGTTTAGGAGTGAAATAAACTTTTTCGAGTTCGGTAATTGCGGATCTCTGAGCACCCAATCAATCCTAATGATACCCAAGGCATCTTGTTAGAGAGGGA
>ML103280.1:31456-77527 GCA_003697995.1 Taxidea taxus jeffersonii
ATATATATATATATGTATATATATATATTTGGTATGTGTGTGTTATGCCTTCTGTTTCTTAGCATAACCACATAATGTTTGGGATTTGGATCATAAATATGGACCACAGAACCTCTGTGTATATTACATTTATCTTTTCCTCCTGGCTCCGTGTCTCTTGCATTTGGGAATATGGTAATAGAGCTTTCTTCTTCTGGTGGGTGGCTGATGCTATTGTCAATTTTTCTCCCCACTTTCCTGTTATTATACTCTCCCTAGGGTGCTGCAGGGTGGAATTTTACAAAAATATTAGCAATTTCACATCACCAGAAAAACTTCAATTTCTGAAATTTTAGTGCCTCACCTCCTCGAGAAAGATGTAAAATGCACTGCAATGTTCAAAATAGAGAAATGAAACATCAGGAACAATATTAATATTAGTTCTAAATTTATGTACTGATTGTGTTCTCAACAAGGCTCTAAGCACTTTACATGTATTAACTAATCAAATGATTCACAGCTTTAAATGCTGTTGCTGACATTTCCTGATTTTTAAAAATAATTTTATTTCTTAAAGAACTGTTATCTCATTTTTTTTTTTAATTTTTCTGTTGTATGTTGTTTAGGAAAGTTCTCCAGTGCTCTACACAGGTTTTTCTCTCTTTGAATGGTTTAAGATTTGAAGGAGTTAATATCCATAAAATGCTCCATCCTGTGCCTGGCATTTCACAAACACTTAGAATTGCAACTTATTCCTCTTGTTAAGATTTGAGAACAGCGGACAGGTGTGGAGTGCCCTGAGTTCCCGATGTTACACACTGTAGTTTGTACAGAGTGCACTGGGTTGGTGACCACCTAGTACAAAGTGCAGGGAGTGATTAATCTTGTTGGTGCAGGGGGCCTGGGTAATGCCAAATGTGTTAGGTCAACTTCTGACCTGAAGCGTGTGGCTTGAGCGGAAGCATGCCAGGTATAGTAGCATGCAAGGGCCTTCTAAGCACAAGGGGCAGCGTGCCCAAATCCAAGGAGAGGTGGTAACTGTGGAGGCTTTTCCAGGCAACAGCTCACGTTCTGAGGGTCTGCATTATTGAGGCTTGGTGGTAGTGAGGAGCAGAATTGGCTGAAGAGGCTGTAAGGCTGTAACTTTATGAGTCTTTGTGTCTTTCCGAGGACCTTGGCATGTTATCTTGTCACGTTACCACATTAGTCCGAGGCTGTTGAGATGGACAGGGGATTTATTATAGGGTCACAAATAACAGTGTTCACATTTTTTTTTTTTTTTGCTGATTTAGTTTCTATTTATAGATGTGCTAATGACCCATTCTAATCTGTCTAGTTATGTTTTTGCGGCATCTCCCCCATTATGTGAGAGTCTCTTACTAAAGTTGACTAATGCAGTCAGTGACTATGATTCTTTTTTTTTTTTTTAAAGATTTTATTTATTTGTTAGAGAGAGAGAGAGAGCGAGCACAGGCAGACAGAGTGGCAGGCAGAGGCAGAGGGAGAAGCAGGCTCCCTGCCAAGCAAGGAGCCCGATGTGGGACTCAATCCCAGGACGCTGGGATCATGACCTGAGCCGAAGGCAGCTGCTTAACCAACTGAGCCACCCAGGTGTCCCAGTGACTATGATTCTATTCCTTCTTTCTATTCCTCTAAAAATGGTCTCTTGGTCCCTCCTTGACTCAGTTGCTCCAAGCATCTCTGTCCTTTTGTAATCTCTGTGTGGTTCCTAGTGATTCCAGGTGCCCCACGATGTTCTCCACCTCTCATCCTCCATGAGCTGCTCCTCCATTCTATGCTTCAAGGTTGGCCACGTGTGGGTGAGCGTTGTGCAGGTCATGTGTGGGACAGAAACGCTCTTCAACCCCACCTGGAGTGCTGATACAATCTTCCTAAGTCGCAGTATAGGGATGACCTGTAGGTTTTACAGAGACTCAAAGATATATATAGCACTTTGTCTGACATAATATTATCTCTTAAAATATCAATGGCTTCACATTGTCCATAGAATACACTCCACAGTCATCAATAAAGTCTTCCCAGTCCTAAGTGCTCTGGTCCTGCCCACCTCTCCTGCCTAATACAGTGCTGCTCCATTTATCTGTTTATCAGGGTCCAGCCACCCTGAACTTCCTTCACTTCCTTGAACCCACAGTGTTTTTCTCAACTCTGAAGTCTGTACTTCTTATAATCACTGTAATACTGTTCTCCCCATCCTCCTGGTAACCTGCCACCCCGTCTTTGTCACCACTTTACCCAGTGAACTCCTGTTCCTCTTATCCCTTATTTCTAAGTTTAACTCCTCAGATGAACCTTCCCTAAGGTTATATACAATGTCAGGTCTTGTAGTACAACTGTGGACACTTTAGTATTATGCCTCTATGACACGTGTCTTAATGTATAAATATAATGTCATATAATTATTTGATTTCTTCCCTCATGTGGCAGTAAGTTCCAAAAGAACAGGCACTCTATCTCTATTTTATTTAAATTTTTACTTGTTTTTTGATTTTTAAGTGATATTTATTAAAACCTTTATATATGTTACCTTATTTCATCCTCACAACAATTACATGGGGAAGACGCTATTTCCATTTTATAGATAGGAAATCTGAGGCTTAATGAGTTTAAGTGCACTGTTCTTGATCAAACAAATAGTGTGTCGTAGACTTGAGGTTCACACTTAGGCAATCTCTGTCCTGGGCTTGCTTCTTAGCCATTATAAGCTCACCTAAGACCTTATCTTGACTCATAGTTATATCTCCCCGACATCTAACTCAGTGCTGGATACACAGGAGTTGCTTGATAAATATATTTCAAATGCATAAATATAATCACGGTCTGATGTAGAGAAAAAGTTTGCTCTAACCATGTGACTTGCTTCTGTCTCTCAGTTTCATTTCTCAAATTCCATCTCTCAATTTCATCGTTTGCAAAAGGGCACATTTTATTAAGTGATACTCCATATGGTTCAGAGCTAAAATTCTGGTCTTCATTATCTTTGTTATTACTGTGGTCATTATGGACTACAAATAATTCCTGAGCATCTATTATGTGCAGACAATTTTATTGGTTATTCTTTCTGCTGAATTCTGTTTTATAACAAATATACAAATGAAACTCACAAAGGAAATGGACTTTACTGGTTAATTGGACCAATTTTATTCGTGATAAATGATCTCTCCCTTCTTCATTCCAGAAAGATAGCTGAGTATTATAATTGTTCACTTGGCACCAGAATAGCACATGAAGATGTGATTTGCTTTTAGTGGCATATCCCAAAGGGAAGCTCAGGCTTATATTTTCTCCCAGCATTGTTACCATTGGAAGGAGGATTCCCATGGAGTAAACAGAAGGCCCTTTTTTTTCCTAAGGTAACATGAAAAATTGTGGACTTGAGTTGAAATTCAAATGAAGTTCATGATGTAAGTATTGTGTTTAACCAGAGGAATTCCATCTGTATATCACTATATGGACAAAACCCCCCTACAATTATTAATGTAATCAAGCCATAACATAGTTCACTTTTCTGAAATACAGTAATGTTTTTTTCCTTTTTAATGTATGTGAAGAAAAAAGCTGAAATGTCTCCAAATGTCTTGTGTTCAATTCCTATCTTTTTCAGTGAAACAAGCAATTAGATATGTATGTGATGGAGGTTTTCCTTCTCATGAACCTTCTGTAGATCTATGTACTTGTGTTTGGTCCACTGTTGTCCCTCATATTTTGCAGGAAACTTATTAGCCCTTGAAGTAGATCAAACTAGAAATATTAACTTGAGTCAACATTTTCATGACCTTAAAGCATTTATTTTTCTGTGTTAGGCAGTGCATGGAACAGGAGCTCCTTAAGAGGAGGAGTACAATTGTATCTATCATCTATTATCTCTATCTATCATTTATCTATCAATCTATTGTCTATCAATCATCTATCAACTTTCTATCATCTATCTATTATCTATCACCTATCTTTTCAATCTATCATCATCATCTATCATTGATATCTCTATCTCTACCTCTATTTAAATGTAATCTATGTATATCTGTTTCTCTCTATATATCTGTCTGTACCTATATATATTTGTCTCTATTTTTCACTTTCTTTAATATCTGAGATCTTTATACAGAAATAAAGATATAGATTTGATGGCAGGTGCATGTGACCTGGAGAGAACTGAGAACTCAGAGCTCAGTTCCTTGTAGATGACCACTCTCAGAAGCATCTATTTATTAGGAAGTTCTCCCTATGAGGAGGTATTTGAAAGATGGGGAGGAGAGCTGTTTTATGGGGAGAACATTTCTGAGCATCCTGTGACTCTAGCAAGGCATGCAGCCAGATTTAAGTCTATGAATGAACGACAAACAAAAGTAGCTCAAAAAGCTCTTTTTTTGTTTGTCTCCATATATAAGAGTACTATTCAATACATTTTGCATTATATTTAATGCATTCTTTTCACAAGGATTCTTGGAAGAAATGATTTCAAAGTTGGTAACAAGAATGGTAGTGTTTTGCCCAAATTCTTGGTTGATTTATTTGTCTTTTGGAGGCTACTAATTGTAAAAATGAGCTGGTGAAAAGTTTTAAGGGAAATCTGTGGTCTGTACAGGACAGTGGATTGGACTTGCTCACGGGAAGCAGGTTTTATTCTTGGCTCTATTTTGTGTTGGTCTTGCTTTTCCTTTTCACGTTTTCTTACTTATGTTGTTTACCTGTGTCTTATGTCTCATGCTAGACATCCTCAACCTTTTGTTAATTTGTAAAAGTATTGACATACATAGTCACATATGCATATATTGACATTCATGTTTATTTTATATTTTAATAACTGGAGAGGAAAATAGGAGAGATTGGGGAAGAAACATCTTTTACAATTTTCATTCCCAATATAGTTCTGCAGTCTAGCCCAGCAACTTCCCAGCTTCCGTGACATACGCATATTGAAGAAGGGAAGGTTTCTGTATAGCAACATGTGAAACTCTGAGGAGTCAGCATAGGTACAATTGAAAGTCCTTGGGAGGTAAAGCAAATATATCTGAAGGGCAGACTACTGAGGTGAGGAAACTGTGAAGTCAGAATGCAAGTCATAGTTTTAACTTCCAGTTTTCAAAGGGCTTAATCACATCTGTGGCCTCTGGAAGGTTCACTGAACTAAGGAAAGTAGGTGAGACAATAGTTTTAAGTCCACCATGCAGCATATGAGCAAAATTACGTTTTTTTCCTCAATCATAAGAGGTTTTTATTTTGACTTTTTTAAAAAGATTTTATTTATTGGGGCACCTGGGTGGCTCAGTGGGTTGAGCCTCTGCCTTCGGCTCAGGTCATGATCTCAGAGTCCTGGAATCGAGCCCCGTGTTGGGCTCTTTGCTCAGTGGGGAGCCTGCTTTCCCCTCCCTCTCTGCCTGCCTCCCTGCCTACTTGTGATTTCTGTCTGTCAAATAAATAAATAAAATCTTTAAAAAAGATTTATTTATTTATTTGAGAGAGAGAGAGAACACAAGCAGAGGGAGTGGGAGAGGGAGAAGCAGGATCCCAGCTGAGCAGGGAACCCAATGCAGAGCTTGCTTCCAGGACCCTGGGATCATGACCTGAGCTGAAGTCCATGGTTAACCAACTGAGCCACCCAGGTGTCCCTCAAGCAAAGAGAATTGTAAAACCTTGAATCTAAAGCAGAAATATTAGCTCAGAAGCCCAACAGTGATAATTTAGCCCTTTTTTCATTGTGCTGTGCTGGAGTAGTCGGCATCCTAGGGGCTTAACATAGACAAATGGAGATGTTGCTTCCCACTTTGCTAGCAACACACCTGCCTCAGAAGGAAAGAAGACTGCCAGGGGTCGAATTCCACAACCTTGTGTATTAACGAATCATCAGCTTGGTGGCACAAAACAACACAAATTTATTCACAGTTCTGGAGGTCAGCAGTCCAAACTCAAAATCAGTGGGCCAAAATCAAGGTGTTGGTGGGGGTACTCTCCACCCAGAGGCTCCATTGGAGAATCCAGTCTTTGTCTCACAGGCCTGGTGGTGCTGGCAGTCCCTATGGCTCTATCCCTCCAGTCTTTGCTTCCATGGCCACATGGCCTCCACCTCCTGTGTCTGTAGTCAAATCTCCTTCTGCCTCCTCCCTATAAGGATATTTGTGATGGCACTAAGGGCCCACCCTGATAATCTCCCCAACTCAAGGTTCTTAATTTTGAACCCAATGAGTCTTTCCCCATATAAAGTAATATTCCCAGATTCCTGGAACTAGAACCTGGATGTCTTTTTGGGCCATATGCAGCTTACTGTATTGCTCCAAACCATGCACTTTGGCCAGTTCAGTGTTTTGTTTTGTTTTAACTCTTTATAGGAAATTCAACCACATTATGAACAGAGTTAGGTACAGATTAACATTTTGCTTCCTTTCAGCATCCATTTGATGGTAGCTATGGCTCACATATTCCTATTACCAAAGGGAAACTGTTATTCAAATTACACACTTTTTACTTGATGCATAGCTGTGTTCCTGGTTTTGTGGATAAAAAGTTGAATAAAATAATGTTATTGCTTTCAAGGATATTCCAAAATATGATTAGAATAATAAAAAGTATCCTTCTGGGTGTAATTCTCTAGTAAAGACAAAAGGAGTCAATGACCAGCAGAGAAACCAGAGCATTACTTCATGCTTCCTTTTTTACATCTTTCACAAGGCACTCCATCAGGTGCAAAGAGAAAAGATAACTCAATAAGCCTCTCTGGTAAAAGAGGAATAATGAGTTGAGAAATATATGGTGACAGGGAATAAAAGGAACAGCATAGTGAGTAATGTAAATGGAATTTTGTATGGTGACAGATGGTAGCTACACTTGTGGTGAGCATAGCATAATGTATAAACTTGCTGAATCACTATGTTGCACACTTGAAACTAATGTAACATTGTGTGTCAACTATACTCAAAGAAAAAAATATGGTGGTGCACGCAATGTTATATGCCTGATAACTAATCGCCCCCCACCCAGCATAGAACTGATTTCTCAGTCGTCTGAAAAAAGTGATATCAACTATGGCATAAACATGTCTCACATTGAACAACATATGTGCATCACTTGGGTATTTCAGGGATCTAAAATGGCAAATGATAGGGAAAGTTGATATATAGATGTACTGACATATTTATTAATCTTTTCACAGAAAAGGACCATAGAAACCCAAAATCAATGGATGAGAAAAATTTCACCAAAGTGAAAGAGTTTATACTTTTGGGGTTTACAGCAGACTTGTGGCTACAGAAAGTACTCTTTGTCATTTTCCTCATCATCTATGTCGCTAGTCTTTCGGGGAACATTACCCTGATTTCTCTGATCTGTGCTGATTCTCGGCTCCACACGGCCATGTACTTCTTCATTGGGAACCTGTCTTTTCTGGATCTCTGGTATTCCTCTGTCTACACCCCAAAGATCCTGGTGACCTGCATCTCGGAAGACAAAAGCATCTCCTTTGCTGGCTGCCTAGCTCAGTTCTTCTTCTCTGCTGGGTTGGCATATAGTGAGTGTTACTTGTTGGCCGCCATGGCTTATGACCGCTATGTGGCCATCACCAACCCTCTGCTTTATTCACAGGTGATGTCCTCAAGGTTATGTGCAAGTCTTGTTGCAGCTTCATACCTTAGTGGCTTTCTTAACTCAATCATCATTACCAGCGAGACATTTACCCTCAGCTTCTGTGGGAGCAATGTCATTGATGATTACTTCTGTGATCTGCCCCCCCTTGTGAAGCTGGCCTGCGATGTGAAAGAGAGCTACCAGGCTGTGCTCTATTTCATACTTGCCTCCAACGTCATTGTGCCTGCTGTGCTCATCCTTGCCTCCTACCTCTTTATCATCGCTGCCATCTTGAATATCCGCTCCACCCAAGGCCGCCTCAAGGCTGTCTCTACCTGTGGCTCTCACCTGACAGCTGTCACCTTGTACTATGGCTCTATTCTCTTCATTTACTCTCGACCAAGTACGAGCTATGCCCTGGAAAGGGATAAAGTGGTGTCGGTGTTCTATACTGTGGTGATACCATTGTTGAATCCCTTGATCTATAGCTTAAGGAATAAAGATGTTAAAGATGCTCTGAAGAAAATGTTAGATAGGGCACCATTTTTTAAATGAAAATACTTGGGAAACATGACTGTATCTTTTTTCTAAGTCATCTCCACATCATTATTAGCCTAGACTCTCAGAAATAACAAAAATAAACAAAAAAATTACTGGATAATGTAGAAACACTTGACTGCAATTTTTTTAAGTTGGCACTAATGTATTTGAGTAGGTGTGTAAAATAAATAAGGTTGGTACATTTGGAAAAACTGTTATGCCTGCTGCCTGGGACTAGTCTAAAATTCCTGAGATTCTGAGAAGGGCAAAGAAGAGAAGTTTTTGTTTTGTTTTGTTTTATTTGTCATGATAAAAAGTTTTTTTGGCAACAGATACAGGGAAGAGCAAGTATCTCAGAGTCAGAGTGAGCTTTCAGTGAAGGAGAATTTCCTTAACAATTAGAAAAATCAAGGGTAAAAGAAGAGCAGTTGTATGAAGACCAGAAATGGAGATGTAGATAGAAATAGGTAGGTAGAGATAGAGAGACAGATTTCAAAAAGCTTTTACACCTGTGAGAAGATACATTGTGAAAATCTCTGCTAAATGAAGAAATGAATAGACTTTAAGGTTCTATGAATGTTTGTGTTTCTCTGCTTGTTCACCTTTATGTATGAAACAACAGAAATTTATTTTCTCACAGTTCTGGAGCCAAAAAGGCCGAGATCAAGGGGCCACTCAGGTTGATTTGTTCTGAGGTCTCTCCTCTGCTTATAGGTGGTCACCCTCTTGTTTTCTCCTCACTTGGTCTTTTCTGTGAACAAGTAACTCTTGTACTTCTTTGTGAGTCCAAATTTCCATTCTTCTTTTATGAAGACTTAGATCAGATTGGATTAGGGCTCACCCTAACCATCTCATTTTAACTCAATCACTTAAAAAAAGAGATTTGTTTATTTGTTTTAGGGAGAGAGAGAGAGAGACAGCATGAGTAGAAGGGAGAAAAGGGTGAGGGAGAGAGACTCTCAGGTAGACACCATGTTGATCATGGAACCGAACAAGGGGCTTGATGCCATAACCCCACGATCATGACCTGAGCTGAAACCAAGAGTTGGACTCTTAGCCTACTGAACTAACCAGGCACCCCTTAACTTAATCACTTCTATAGAGGCCCTGTCTCCAAACACATATTCTGAGTCACTATTAGTCAACATACAAATTTTAGAAGGTTTCCATTCAATCCATAATATCAGGGTTTAGTAGGAGTTTTCTGATGAATGAGACAGGGAAAGTAGCCTGGAAGCAGAGTACAGACAAAGAAACATAGGAGACCTCCTGGCAGTAGAAAAAATTATGGATCACAAATGATACACTCTAAAAAAGTTTATTTAGAACAATTTGGAGAGTTTCTATTATCAGACACATTCGTGATTATATTGGGATTTAATGGTAAAACAGTGAGATTTTAGTAAAATATTTTTCATTTCATCATATCCTAATTAACATACTATCCCAATACTGCAAATGAACTCTAATTGATTCTTTAGAGACTGAGGTGTATATTCCTGCTCTGTGGAAGAGGTCTCAAAGGTCTGTGAGAAAATGTACATATCAAGTCCAACAAAGCATGCCAAAATATCAGAGGAAAGGGAAAAGCCTGTCACTTCCAGCATCTGTCCTTCCTTGCCAAGGGTAAGCAACTGGAACCAGGGGTAGATAAGTATTTTGGTCTCTCTTTGGCCTCAGCTAAATTAGAAGGGGGATAGAGAGTCAGGCATGGCTCTCAAAGGATCATTGTTATGGCAAAGACATACACACATACAGAAAGACACAGTCTTCTAAATAAGAGTCCACTAATGAGATGCCTCACTTTCATCTAGAATTTGCAATTCAGTCTGGTAGTTATATTGGGTCATCATGTACTCACTAACACAGTGGGGTAAACGAAAAGAGAATATGGTTGACCTACTATTGGATTATAGTGTTTGTGGTGCTCTATGCTGTCCAAGCTACACTGTGTGATACTTTCACTTCTTGCTACTAGTCTTCACATGTTAGAGGGACACATTCTTCCCCCAAATGTTTAGTCCTCCAGTGGAGGAGCAGGAAACAGGAGAATACACCTCTTGAGAAACCATTCCACATGGGATGCTTTAGCATGATTGGCTCGGACTTTTTCTGTGTCTTTTATTTCACATCCACACTTTCATTGCAATTTATTTTATTTTTTAATTTTTAAAAATATTTTATTTATTTATTTGACAGAGATCACACGTAGGCAGAGATGCAGGCAGAGAGAGTGGGAAGCAGGCTCCCTGCTGAGCAGAGAGCCCAATGCGGGGCTCAAACCCAGGACCCTGAGATTATGACCTGAGCGGAAGGCAGAGGCTTAACCCACAGAGCCACCCAGGTGCCCTTCATTGCAATTTATTTTAAATTCAAGATGGATTTTACGACATCCTGATGGTTATGAGGGTGATGATTAAAAGTCCTTTCTTTAATAATCTTCCTGCTGAAGTGATACAGTACACTGAGTCATGAAAGTCTAGCCAAGGGTAAATTTGTCTTAAGTAGTTTGTATGAGGTTAGAAGTAGACAATACTTTGGGGGAAAAGAGCTTCAAGATATAAAGATAATTACCCACTCATTCATTCTAGAAATATTTATTAAGTGCTAATTAGTTGTTGGGAATAGTTCTATATGTGCTGGGTACGGCAGTAAACGAAACAAAGGAATCATACTGACCTGTGTGCTGTATGCTGTATGCAGTATGCTGATAGGGAAAATGGACAACAAACTATATCCAGGAGCTAGAAGATGACGGTATGTCTTGGGGAGAACAGAGCAGAATGCGGCCTCACACCTCATCTCCTGAAAATCCCATTCAAATGTCATTTTCTTATGAAGACCATTCTTGTCACTCTATTTCAAATCCCATGCCCTCTTCTTACCAGCAATACCCATTTTCTTGTTTTTCTCAAACTCTGCTCTATTTTCCCCAAAATGATTTGTGTTGGTGTAACGCCAAAATCCTTAATATGTCTTCCAATAGGCTTTGTGAGCTGATCACTCTTGTGGCTAACCTACTGGTTCTTCTACACACCCTGTCTTTACTTAACCCCTCTCAACTCTTGGAGTTCACCAGGCTCTCTCTCATATGAGGGCTCTGATATATGTTCTTTTTTCTCATGGAACTGTTTTGCTCTCCTCCCTACTCTTACAAGGGGCTAGCCCTGGGCTCATTTCTCAGGTCTCTTTTTGATATCTCTTCTTCTGTGAAGATTTTGAACAGTAGACCAAAAAATTATTAATTTTTTTTCAGTTATTTGCCTCTCTGGAGGGCAGTAGGAGGCTAATAATAGGCACTGTCAGATATTTTCATTTTCACCCCAAGTCTTATCACATTGAATGTAAACTTTATAAGGCAACAGGTATTTTCATTGTATAGATAAATAATAACACAGAAGAGGAGGTTCATAGTAACTACTGGGATTATCATCCACTGGTTCGTACATTATAAATACAATGAACATAGACTCCTGCCAATATAACTATTACTCAAGCTTGAGAAAATTCAGAAAATAAGTTATAGTGTAGAAATGAACACCAGCATAGCACAATAAATGTGAAGCTCCTAGGATGTGAGATTTTTAAGGGGAGATCAATTATGTGAGTAATTTAGTTTGGTTGAAGTCCTAAGTAGGTGAAGACAAGTAGCAAGAAAGAGTTGTAAAGGTTAAGTTAAATCCCACTTATGGAAGGGGGTGTAGGACCAAAGCATTTGTGCTTTGTGTGCCAATGAGATGAGATCCATTATATGGAAATAGTTGGAGGAATGAGTGATCTTCAGGATTCCAAGCTTTATTTACCACATTATTATCAATCAAATCATGTCCTCTCTGAACATCATTAGCTATGTTTGAAAGATAATGAGACCTAATATTTATAGATTAAGATACCTCTTTTCCTAATAAGAGAAACAGTGGACTTTGGGGTAGAAAATTACAATTTACAATCCAGTTACAAATGGATTCTGGCTTAGCTCAAAGGAGAATGTTCTAAACATGGAAGTAAATCACAATCCTCTCTTGGTTTTAACTTTCTCCCACTATCTTTTTAACTAAGGAATAGTCTGCTGGCTACTGGGACATCAGCACCAATTCCATATGTTTTGAATTAGATTCCTCCTTTTAGCTTCTCCCTCAGAGTTTTAGAGCTTTGAGATAATTTGAAAGGATTCATGGCTTCTCAGTCTATCATTGACATCAAAGATTGTGCTTTTCCTAATATTCAGCATTTACTATATCCAAAAATACCTCAGCTATGTTTAGGAATCTCATTGATCAACAAGAGAAAGTGGGGAAATAATGTTCTTTAAAAAGGCTTTTTTAAAGATCTTTTTTATTAAGTAAAGAAATTCAAGTTGTCAGAGGATTGTATATTGCCTTAACCAGGAGAGCAAAAGAAAAACAATTTACTTATAAAACACATAAATGGCTTAACAGTTGAGAGCACATACTCTTGATAAAGAAAATTCTATTTTTAAATACCAGCTCTGCTATTGATCTGACTTTGGACTTGTTTCTTAAACACCATGAGAATCATAATAGTGCCTACTTTATAAAATTATAGAAAGGATTAAGTATTTCAAGATTAGAATTTAGAATTTTAACTGGAGCATAGTGATATATTATTATATTATATATCATATCTAATGTAAATGTTGTATTGATAGTTACAAGAGTGGTACAGTATGTTGATATTTGTGTAATTATCAGCACAATGCCTGACACATAAATTCTCAATAATACATGAAGGATACTAAAATTTTTTGAGCACTTACTATGTACTTAACATTGTGTTGGATATTTTCATGCATGTCTCCTTCACTCAATCAACCAGGTGGGGGCTTTATTTTTCTTCTCTGGTTGGACTAAGAGCCTTGCCCTGTGTGAAAGCCCTAATTTCACAATCAGATTCTAACACCATTATCTGTGGTCTACCCAAGCCACAGACTGAAATTCTATCATTCTAGGTAATCATGGATAAAAGTCCATAAATGTCCTAATAATTACTGACTTAACTTAGGCCTTGTTTATTTATTTCAATAGAAAAATTGCAAAATGATTTTTCCCCCTCAAAGTCTTTATCAGGCTTTCTCCTCTGTGGACATGGAGGTAGGAAATCGTACCGTTCTGACTGAATTCATCTTGGTGGGTTTCTCAGCAAACCCACAGTGGCAGCTGATTCTATTTGGAATATTTCTGGTGCTCTATTTGATGACTTTGTCGGGGAACATGACCCTGGTTATTCTAATTCGAATTGACTCCCGCCTACACACGCCTATGTACTTTTTCATTGGCAATCTGTCCTTTTTGGATTTTTGGTACACTTCTGTGTATACTCCCAAAATCTTGGCTAACTGTGTCTCAGAAGATAAACGTATTTCCTTGGCTGGATGTGGAGCCCAGCTGTTCTTTTCTTGTGTTGTAGCCTACACTGAGTGCTACCTCCTAGCAGCCATGTCCTATGACCGGTATGCAGCAATCTGTAACCCATTACTTTATTCAAGTTCTGTGTCCAGGTCTCTCTGTACTGGGCTTGTTGCTGGCTCCTACCTAGGAGGGTTTTTGAATGCCATAGCCCATACTGCCAACACTTTCCGCTTGAGTTTCTGTGGTAAAAATATTATTGACCACTTTTTCTGTGATGCACCACCATTGGTAAAAATGTCTTGTACAGATACCCACGTCTATGAAAAAGTCCTCCTGGGTGTGGTGGGCTTTACGGTCCTCTCCAGCATTCTTGCCATCCTGATTTCCTATTGCAACATACTTCTGGCTATCCTGAGGATCCGCTCAGCTTCAGGAAGGCGCAAGGCCTTCTCCACCTGTGCTTCACACCTCATTTCAGTCATGCTTTTCTATGGATCCCTGCTCTTCATGTATTCAAGGCCAAGTTCCACCTACTCCCTGGAGAAAGACAAAGTGGCTGCTCTGTTTTACACTGTGGTCAATCCACTGCTCAACCCACTCATCTATAGCCTGAGAAATAAAGACGTCAAAGAGGCCTTCTGGAAAGCAACACAAACCATAAGACTGCAGAGATGAAGGTTATATTTTGTGGAATGTTCTTATTGCTTAATTTTCCAAAATATTAGCTTGTATGTATGTTGGTAATCATTGAAATTTTCAAATAAATACAAGTCATACTTAAAGCAATGACACATTGAGGAAACCACTCTTTATTACTATTTTGTGATTTAACTATTTTTTAAAAAGATCTTATTTATTTGACAGACAGAGATCACAAGTAGGCAGAGAGGCAGGCAGAGAGAGAGAGAGAGGGAAGCAGGCTCCCTGCTGAGCAGAGAGCCAAATGTGGGACTCAATCCCAGCACCCTGGGATCATGACCTGTGCTGAAGGCAGAGGCTTTAACCCACTGAGCCACCCAGGTGCCTTGTGACTAAACTATTTTAAACCAATTAATTTTGGGTTGTTTGATGTTTTACAATATTCTATTTTACTCTTTTGTTGTGCTAGATTTACATAAAACTTATCCCCTTGATTACCTTTGGGGCATCTTGGAAAGAGAAAAGGAATTGGATAGTTTTTGTGCATGTAGTTTGTCTTTGAACCTTGGAAAGCAAATTTTATTGTGTGGGGAGAGGATCTAGAATGGTTAAACTGCTGGAAATTTACTCGAGATTTTATAAATATTTATTTTTAGTAAGGCATTCTCTCCATACTTCATCATAAAGCTCTAATTGAGTATACAGAAAATATCTTTGTAAACCTTGAGTCTTCTACATCAATTGACTATTAGCAATATGTTTAAGAGTTCTTTAGAATGAGCAAGTAAACAAACAGCCAAAATATCTTTCTACATCCATGAAGAGATATGTGTCTCTGAAATTGTGTCTCACCCCAGAAGAGTGATCTCTCCACAGAGAATAGAACAAGTATTCTGCTTTACACTCTTTCACTTCATAACACCACATATTCTCTGTGAAGGAAAAGATCAAGACCAAGTGGAACAAGCCATAACCAATAAGCTGATGAACAAAATTCCACTCAATTCTAGACTCACTACTTCTTTTTTTTTTTTCTCACCAGAGGATTTTAAGCATAAAGAAACTTACAGCTCAATATTCAGTACATGACAGATTTAATTGATTTTTTTTAATACTCCTTACAACCACAGTGAAAATTCAGGATTATTAGTTACACGTGACAAATGAGTAGCTTGTGCCTTACCAGTTAGTACTTTATTATTGAAAGACTATAACTATTACTCTAACGGGCATGGGCATTAAACAGAGAAATAAATAAATAAATAAATAAATAAATTTATTTTTCAAGATTTTATTTATTTTTGAGAGAGAGAGAGGGATTGAGAGAACAAGTGGGAGGAGGGGCAGAGGGAGAAGCAGAATTCCTGTGGAGCAAGGACCCTGATGTAGGTCTCAATCTCAGGACCCTGAGATCATGACCTGAGCTGAAGGCAGAACTTGAACCAACTGAGCCAATCAGGCACCCTATAAAATGCATTTAAATTGAAATTTTACAACAAATAGGTGGAGTCACTTCAACATTTCTGTTAGTTCTGACACTTCTGATCTTTCTTTTCCTCTGCATTCATCAAATAACACCTCAATGCCTTCTCTTTTCATCACAATATTCTTAACATTTTAAAATTATTTTTATAAAGATTTTTATTTATTTTATTTGAGAGAGAGAGAGAGAGAGATGAAGAAAGAGAGAGAGAGAGAAATAGCAGGGGGAGGGCCAGAGGGAGAAGGAGAGAATCTCAAGCAGACTTCCTGCTGAGAACAGAGCCCACCTTGGCACTGGATCCCATGACCCTGAGATCATGACCTGAGTTGAAAGCAAGAGTCAGATGCTTAACTGACTGAGCCACCTAGGCTCCCCACCATTAAAAAAAAATTCTTCTATTATAGAAGTTCCCGTAGTACTGGATGAGAAGGATTTGGGGTGTATTACACAAATCTCCAGAATTCCTTCACATTCCCATAAAGCTCAATATGTAGGGGGAAAAATAGGTTAATCTTAAGGAGATAGCAAAGGAGAATTTAATCTTTTAGGATCTTAGAAGCAATATACATACTTCCACTTTGCATTAAGCCCTGATGCTGCTTTTTAAACCTATGTTAATATTAAATTGAACCAATATTTTGTAATATAGATTATAGTTTGATCATGAAAGCAAGTCAAACTAATATAAATAAAACTTTTCTCACTGGATTTCTTTGACTAGAAAAAAAGCTGTGTTGTTTTAAAAAAGCCAGTTCCCCATGCTTCTTCTGAAGCAGCCCATTCTCCCTGAGCACTGATTTGAGAGATATAGGTCAACTCAGATTTCCAACCCTGTTAACCAGACAAGTTTTTTCAGGGCTTCTTTCACATCCTTATTCCTCAGACTGTAGATCATGGGGTTCAACATGGGGAACAGCACAGTATAAAATGTTGATACCATTTTATCCCTCTCAAGGGAATAGCTGGCACTTGGGCGAGAGTAGATGTAGAGAATAGAGCCATAGTACAAGGTGACCGAAACCAGGTGGGAGGAGCAGGTGGAGAAGGCCTTGCAGCGGCCCTGGGTGGAGCGGATCCTCAAGATGGCAGCGATGATGAACAGGTAGGAGGCGAGGATGAGCAGTGTGGGGGCGATGACGTTGGAGGCCAGGAGGAAGTACAGCACGGCCTGGTAGCTCTCTTTCACATCACACGCCAGCTTCACCAGTGGTGGGACATCACAGAAAAAGTCATCAATGACATTATCACCACAAAAATTCAAGGTGAATGTGTTGCTGGTGAGTATTATTGCATTAACAAAACCTCCAGTATAGGAATATATAACCAAACAGATGCACAATCTCCTTGACATGGCCTGAGCATAAAGCAGGGGCTTGGAAATGGCTGCGTAGCGGTCATAAGCCATGGCAGCCAACAGGTAACACTCACTATAGGCCAACCCAGCAGAGAAGAAGAACTGACATATGCAGCCAGCAAAGGAGATGCTTTTGTCTTCAGAGATACAGGTCACCAAAATCTTTGGGGTGTAGACAGAGGAATACCAAAGATCCAGAAAGGACAGATTCCCAATGAAGAAATACATGGCTGTGTGTAGCCGGGAGTCATTGCAGATCAACACCATGAGGGTGGCATTTCCTACCACAGTCACAGAGTACACACCAAGGAATACCACGAACAGGACCAACTGCATCACTGGGTCCGTTGTGAAACCCACCAGGATGAACTCAGTTACTGTATGATTGCTTCTCTCCATGGTTTAAGAAGACCTCACCTGCAAATGAAAGAGTGAAGAGTTTAATTTCCTCGGCCCAAACTACAGGAGTGAAGTCTCTGTGATAAGCCTGTGAGATATAGTCAAGGCTATAAGCTGTTAGGGCAAGCAAGATCAGAGCAGGAATTTTGCCTGACTAGGGCAGGTGATGGGAGTGTTAATATATTCATTTCAAATGAAATGCATTTAAGAATAGGAAAGCTCGAGTGCTCTTGGGAGCTTACTTATTTTTCAAGAAAAATATTTCAGGTGCCTTCTTGGCATTGGGATAGAGCACTGAGGACAGTAGGGCTGACTCCTATTCTATGAGGACTTTATTTAGAAGGGAGAATACATAATAAATAAACAAATACATGTGGAAATAGTTTCAGTTAATGTTAGAGATATTAGAAAAAGAAAACTGGATGGTGCAGTGAAAATGAACTGGGAAAGGAACTAATTAAACTTAGACAGTAAGAGGAAAAATTCCTTTCTTATTTCCCAGCTATACGTGGACAAGTTGCTCAAAGCCCACAAGAGATGGGAAAGTCCCAGTAGTTTAGAAGGTGGTGACATTTGAAAGATGGTAGAATATACCACCTGCAAATGTGCCTTTTAGCATCTTTTTCTTTTTCACTAATGTTGTAGCATGTATCATTACTTTGTTTTTATTGCCAAATAATATTCCTTTGTATGGACACACCACATTTTGTTTACCTATTCATCAATGGATATATGTTTTATTGTTTCTATTTTTTGGCAATTATGAGCAATGCTTCTATGGGCATCCTTATACAAGTTTTGTATAGACATATGCTTTTATTTATCTTGAAAGCAGGAGATAGAATAGGAGAAGAATTGTTGAGTCATATGGTGCCTCTATATTTAACATTCTGGGAAATTACCAAACTGTCTTCCAAATGAATCCTGCCATTTTCCAATCATATCAGTAAAGCATGTGGGATTCAATATTTCCTCATCCTGATACAAGTTATTATCTTTTTGATTTTAGCAGTCCTATTGGGTGTGAAGTGGTACGATATTGTAGTTTTGATTTACATTTTCCTTTTTAAAAATATTTATTTATTTATTTATTTATTTGAGGGGTCAGGGAGGAGCAGAGGGAGAGTGAGAGAGAGAATCTCAAGCAGACTTCCTGCTGAGCACAGAGCTGGTTGGGGGGGGGCTTGGTTCTATAAGTCTGAGATCATGACCTAAGCCAAAATTAGAAGCCAGATGTTTAATTGACTAAGCTACCAGGTACCCCTTGATTTAGATTTTCTTAATAACTAATGATATTAAGTGTCTTTTCAAGTGCTTATTAACTATCTTCTTTGGAGAAATATGTATTAAAATCTTTTGCTCATCCTTTTATTAGTTTCTTCTGTCTTTTCATTGTTGAATTGTAATACTTCTTATAAATTCTGGATACAAGTCTTTTATAAAATTTATTATATGCAAATATATTTTCCCATTCTCTGTTTTTTTTTACTTTCTTGATGATATCCTTTGATGTTCATGAACTTTTAAATTTGATAAAGTTCACTTTATCTTTTTTCTTCTTGCTTGCTCTTGATGTCTTATTTAAGAAACCATTGCCTAACCCAAGTTCACAACAGTTTGCTCTGTTTTATCCGAGTGTTTTTGTTTTAGTTCTTACATGTAGGTTAATGATTCATTTTGAATTAATTTTTGTATATGGTGTGAAGTGGGGGTCTAGCTTCATTCTTTTGAGTGTGAATATCTAGTCCCAACAGCATTTGTTGAATGAACTATTTTTCCCCACTGAATTCTCTTGGCATCCTTGCCAAAAATCAGGTCACCATTGTTTGTTTCCTATTGCCTTTGTCACAAATTATTTCACATGTAGTGGCTTTAAACAACACAAATATATTATCTTACAGTTTTGTAGATTAGAAAGAAGCCCAACATGGGTCCAGCTGCATTGAAATCAAGATGTTGGCAGGGCTGTGTTCCTTTCTGGAGGCATTAAGGGAGGATCCATTTCTTTGCTTCTTCCAGCTTCTAGAGGTTGCCCACGTTCCTTGGTTCGTGGTCCTTCTTCTCCATCTTCAAAGTCAGCACCATTGTATCTGTATGGTCACATCTTCCTTTTGGTTTCAACTCTTTTGCCTCTCTTTTCACTTTGAAGGACTCCTGTGGTTATATTCAGCCTAGGTGATAATCCAGGACAATCTATTTTTTTAATTAATTAATTATAACATGATTTAATGTACATTTTTCTTAACATGTGGAACATATAAAGATGTTATGCTGAATAAGTCATATTCATTAAGCCAAAGGAAAAGGAGGAATTCATATCAAAGGTTTCTTTTTTTCTCTTTTTTAAAAACTTCATTATCTTGAAATGCAAACGTGGATCCTGATCACTGAAAAATCTTTGAAGTTGTTTTTTTATTTTTAGTTACATTTTTCCCTTTTTTTTGTCTCTACTGGTAAACACTGCCTAAATCAATCAATATGCAACTATTTCTATACCTTGATTCATTTAACAAATTGTGATCAGCTGCTCTCATGAAATAGAGCATGACGTTATACATACAGAAACTTGTACATTACCCTCTTTTTTTGTTTTTGTTTTTTTGTATTTTATCTCTTTTTTGGGGGGGTGGAGATGTGGCCATAGTGAAAAAATATATAAAATAAAAATAAAAAATCATTTAAATCTATCACCCCTTCATAGTTACCATAAAAAAGAAACTAAAATTTTCATACAAAAAGAAAAGAAAAAAATGAGGGTATGTTTAATGTACAATACTATAAAAATCACAGCCAATAGGCAGTAAACATTTTTTAAAAAATGATTATAGTAATGTGAAGAACTGTCATTTGGAAGGTCAAATGATAAACAGCAGACATGACAGTAGTGGGGCGATCATCAGGACAATTTATTTTATAAGTGGATTTATTATATTTTATTTTGAAGTAAACTCTGCTCCTGATGTGGGGCTTGAACTCATGACCCTGAGATCAAGAGTTGCATGCTCTACTGACTGAGCCAGCCAGGACAATCTATTTTAAAGTCAGGTGATTAACAACCTCAATTTCCAGTTCCTGTGTTCTAACATGTTCCTGGATTCCAGGGATTAGAACATGAGCATTTTTGGGAGATATTACCCTACCTACCAAAACCATAAGTGTAAGGATTTAGTTTTGGGTTCTCCATTCTATTCCACTGATCTTTATGTCCATCTTTATGCCAGTACCTCACTGTCTTAATTACTATAATCTTGTCATAAAGTTTTTTTTTTCTGTTCTTTTTAAAATTAAATTATTATTTTTATTAACATATAATGTATTATTTGCTCTGGGGGTATAGGTCTGTGAATCACCAGGTTTACACACTTCACAGCACTCACCATAGCTCATACCCTCCCCAATGTCTGTAACCCAGCCACCCTATCCCTACCTCCCCCACCCTCCAGCAACTCTCAGTTTGTTTTGTGAGATTAAGAGTCTCTTATGGTTTGTCTCCCTCCCGATCCCATCTTGTTTCATTTTTTCCTTCCCTACCCCCCAAATCCCCCTACTCTGCCTCTCAAATTCCTCATATCAGGGAGATCATATGATAATTGACTTATTTCTCAGATTGACTTATTTCACTCAGCATAATATCCTCTAGTTCCATCCACATTGTTGCATTTGGCAAGATTTCATTTCTTTTGATGGCTGCATAGTATTCCATTGTGTGTGTGTGTGTGTGTGTGTGTGTGTATCACATCTTCTTTATCCATTCATCTGTGAACAGACATTTTTGCAAAGAAGACATCCAGATGGCCAACAGACACATGAAAAAGTGCTCCACATCACTCGGCATCAGGGAAATACAAATCAAAACCACAATGAGATACCACCTCACACCAGTCAGAATGGCTAAAATGAACAAGTCAGGAAATGACAGGTGGTGGCGAGGTTGTGGAGAAAGGGGAACCCTCCTACACTGTTGGTGGGAATGCAAGCTGGTGCAACCACTCTGGAAAACAGCATGGAGCTTCCTCAAAAAATTGAAAATAGAGCTACCTTATGACCCAGTAATTGAACTACTGGGTGTTTACCCTAAAGATACAAATGTAGTGATCCAAAGGGGTATGTACACTTGGATGCAAGTTTTGAAATTGCTCTTTGGTCTTCTCTTTAAAATACTTCTTATCTTCCTTTAGCCTCTCCCATATATTTTAGTTACTCTTCTACAGTTGCTTTTTTTTTTTTTTTGTTCAACTTTGTATAAAAATATTTAAGTTTTGTTGCTTCTCAGGGTCTTCATTTCCTTTTGAGGGCTCCCATGTCAGGCAACCTTTATGTTAAATACATTCGTATGCTTTTTTCCTATCACTCTGTCTCCTGCCAATTTAATTCTCAAGCCCAGCCCAAAACCTTAAGGTAAAATTTTGGTCTCCTACATAGTTTCCCTCCACAATCATGGAGCAACCTCTCTCCTCAGTTACTGTGAAGAAGTCTTTGGCACATTTATCATATGTTCCAGGGAGAGAAACAAATTGAGAATCAGAGAGAGATTTCAGAGTGGAGACCAGTAAATTAATCCATCTGGTTATGTCAGGTAACAAAATAAGTGATGTCATTGTAAGTCTTTTGTCTTTTGGGTCTAAAAGCCCGAGACTTGACATTATTCTCCATGGAAAATAGTTTTATAAATAGCCATGTAAAATGTTTAAAAAGACACTTATCCCACCTTGATATTATTTGTAATAATAGTTCTCAATTGAACTATTTGAATTTTGAAATTAAAATTGAATTTATCATATTGAAAAACTTCCACTTTATAACAAACATTTAAAATGCTTCCCTTATAGTCCTAAAATGAAATTTGTGGTTAATAAACCTCCCTACAGACATGTGTGCATATGTTTATATAATATCTAATTATAATTATAAAAGTGACATAAAAGAAAAGTAGCTCATAATATAACTATTACATGGTAATAATTATAGGATTTATTCTGAAATAGTGTGAATTTTAATATGTCAATCCTGCAACATTTGGTGAAGTGGTTATACATATATGTAGAATCATCACAAATGTATTAGTGATTCAAATATCAGGACTGGCATTTCCATCAGTGATAAGATTTTTCTGACAAGGTGAATCACTCTTGATAAAGTTCCAACAAAATAAATGACACTCTTCCTTCATTTTTGAATTCCTAGGTGAGTTGATTTATTGTATAACCTTGCAAAATACAGTGTTTATTTGTAAAGTGCAGTAGATTTCAAACTCACAAAATTACAAAACTCTTTTTTCAATGAACAAATGTCCATCAAGACACTGCAGAGGGTGTAGACATTTTTTTTTCCTTTGGATAGGACTGTCCCCTGGGTGCAAACCATTTTCATCATTGTCTACTGCTTATTAAATGGGCCTTTGACCTTTGTGGCAGTCAAAAATCCAACTGCACATTTCAGAAATGTTCCTTAAAGGATGTTATCATTTTGTGAAGAAACCACACTCCACAGCTTTGTACTCTATAACTTATTATAGGGGTCTTCTGGGAATTATGTGAAAAAATAGAAACTACCTGGAGAATATATCTGAGTGATAAATTTCTATTTTTCATGGGCATACAGGGTCACTGGAGCCAAGCAGAGATAAGATCTCACTAAGATGTAAATTTCATGAGAGCAGGAAGTTTTGTCTCTTTCATTCATTATTATATGCCTCATGCCTAGAATAATAACTGGTATATAATAGACCCACAATAAATATTGAATGAATGAATGAATTAATGGGCATCCCTGAGTTGGAAAAGAAACAAACCAATAGAAATGATTTTCTGGGTGGCTTCTAATTATGTCATTTTACTCTTAAACCATCAGCAGAATGGTTTGATATCCCATGTACATTTTCCGGCACCAGTAATCCCTGCCTTGATCTTTGCAAACAGAAATAGGAAGAAACAAAGGAATCTGCCTGCAAAAAGCTTTGCCAAATATTTCTTTGCCTAAATGGAGTGAGTCTGTGAAGTTTTTTTTCACATCATCAACAGATTTTCCATCCTCATAAGTCATGATGGGTAGGAGGCCTGATTTTACAATTAGAGATGAGTGGTCTAAACCAGAGATACCCAGGATATCATGGAAAAAGCATCTGACTTTCAGGAGATTAACAAGGGTTCAAGTTCTCCATCACTAGTCAGTGTTGTAAAGCCTCAATTTCTTCATAAGTAGGGGATAACTTATCTCTCTTTAGGGTTGTTGTAAAGAAGATAACTCAAGTAAGGACTAGGCACAGTATTCAGCACATCGTAACCACTCAGGTAGCCAGTGGTTCTCAAATTCTGTGCCTGTAAGAATCACCCAGCTCAGCTCCAGAATTTCTAATTTAGCAAGCTGTGGGTGGGACCCAGAAACTTGCTTCCAGTAAAGCAGCCCAAGGGCTTATATTGCACATGGTCCATAGATCAAGTCTGACAAATGCTGAAATAAATACCATTTATATTCTTCTTCTTTTCTTTTTAAGTAGGCTCCACACCCAGCGTGGAGCCCAACACAGGGCTTGAACTCATGACCCTGAGATCAAGACCTGAGCTGAGATCACGAGTCAGGCACTTAACCAACTGAACCAGCAAGGCGCCCCTCAGTTACATTATTCTTATTCTTTATCATGAAGTCTGTCTGCCATTATAATGTTGTGAAGACTTGAGGAGTTAAAGATATGTTGCATAATGTTATACATAAAAAGATGAGCTATGAACAGATCTACTTTGACTGCCTGTGCTAGGACAAAAACAAGTAAGGCATACATTTTCTTGGGAAGAGACTGGCTTGAAGAATTATGTTCTGTTTTGTTAATCCAACTGCAGTAATCTGGCCGTGCTTGCTAACCACTGAACATATGATTCTTCTAACTAAAGTTATACTTTTGTATGATAAACTAAATAATGCATTTCCATTCCTAATTATTAGAATATAAAGGTTTGTGGTGAGAGATAGTTTCTTTTGTCTGGAATTCTTCTAAAAAATATCATATGATGTGATGCTTTTGAATTAAAGCATATCAAACTGAAAGAAATGTGAACTTTTTTGGATGGCTTTAGCCTTAAATAGTCTCTAGTAATCTCAGCTACTTCATCTTGTTGCCCCAGCTGTTCTGCAGATATGAACAATGCTTTTTAAAGTGGTTCCTGACATTAACTGTTTGTGCACTGAGGTGTTTCTTTCTCCTTTGTCTTTTAAAAAAAATAATATTAATTGCCTTTTTTGGTCTCTAATAACAAAATATGCTCTTTCTTCTTGTGAACTCGGCATTTTCAGAAACTATAATAGGAAGATGGTGAAGATGTTTCAGAGGAGCCCTTTCTTTGGCACTTATGATAGCTTAGTATGTACATGGACTTTATCCTGGTTGTGAGGAACAAGAAAAAATTCCATCTATGTCTAATATCTGGATCAGACAACTTACCTAAAATTCTCAGCAATGCCATCACCTCAACAGAATTCAAATCTGCTTGCCTCGGAAAATTTTATAACAGTTTCTATATCCCTAGAGTTGGAAATTCCTGTTACCCCTCAGGATTTCATAAACTTGGGCAATAGCTAATTAGACAATTAAAGAAAATCATATGTTGACAAATGGGGTATTGTTTAATAATGGAGAATTCTTTTTTTGAGACTACAATTCTCTGGTGAAAATGTAATAAGTCATAATTTGCATCCTCATTTTCTCTTGATTTGTGTAGAAGCTAAACTAGACATATATGTGCACATATATTATGTATGTAAATATATATTTATATACATATAGCTGCATATTAAAGCATATTTGTTCAATAATATGATATTTTCCTTAAATGTTGAATATCTTTCTTTTGTCCTTCAAAATCCATTCTCTACACTTTTAACCTCCTCTTTGCTCCGGGATACTCAGCTATATTAACTGCATCAGCAGGCTTCTTTGTGTTCTACTTAATGGGTTTAGCCAGTGGTTGTCGTTGGTGGGGAAGAGATTGAGGTATGAGTGTTTTTCTCTGGTCTACTTTCTTGCAAAGATGCCACAGCTGGTTGCCTCCCTGGACTTACCAGGTGATTCATTTTGAAGCTCTTCCTCCATTTCCCATGACCTCTGTGTCTTCAGGCAACTTCAAAAATAGAAAAGAGGGGCACCTGGGTGGCTCAGTTGGTTAAGCTTCTGCCTTTGACTCAGATCATAATCTCAGGATCCTGGGATCAAGCCCCTTGTTGGGCTCCCTGCTCCACGGGAAGTCTACTTCTCCCTCTCCCATCTCCTCTGCCCCTCTTCCTTTTGCTAATGCTCTTTCTCTATCTCAAGTAAATAAAAAACCTTAAAAAATAAAAAGGGTTATAGCTCTCAGAAGTTACAACACTATTCCTCAGGAGTTCTCTATACCACACACATTTCTCTGTGATAATCCCTTTTTAAACCCCCCCCAAACTAATCAACTTGTTGGCTATCTTTTACTTGCCAGATACTGATCTTAAAAGTAGTATGAGGAGATAATCCAAATGGGATTGGATTGTTCATATATTTAAAGGCTAGATATATAAATCCATCATGGTGAGAAATGGGACAGTGGCAATCTATTGCACCCAGTAGCCTCAAACTTACTTAAATTATCATGAGTGGCTTTATGGAATGAAGGACAGGTAGATAGGAAAGCATTTTTTTTTCGACACAGAGGTATGCAATAAATATCATGTGATGATTTGGCTTCTGCTAAACTTAAACCTGGACGATCTGACTTAAACAAACAGGCAGTCAGAAAGCCATATTTCAGTGAATACTCTTCAAGATAAGATGGAAGAAATTACCCAGTAAGCCATAACTGGGTGGTAACCAAATATTTTGTTTAGATGTTTATGGCAATGTCTCATGGATAAGGGGATTCTTAAGGAGTGAGGTAGATGAGAAACCAACCAAGGTGATATTTTTCTTGTAAAGAGAAACATTTTATTTTTACTTGGATAAAAGCTAGCTCAGAATGCTCTGGTAGGGTAGTACGACCTCTTATATAATTCTTTGACCAAAGCTAGTGTTACAACCATTGAAAACATAGACTTATGGTGAGGCAATACCCTTTGAGGAGGGACCTTGAAACTTAGCCAAGGTATATACTGTACATCTTCCTCCAAGACTTATGGATGGCTTGCTGCCATTTATGAGGGTAACCCATGTTAGGAAAATGGAAGTACCCAGATCATCTGTGGTTATTAGATACTGGTTCTGAACTGAATCTGAATCTACAGAGATGGAAAACACTAGAGGTATATACTTGCCAGTGAGGGTAATAGGAATAATGTAAAAGATTATTTTGGCCTGAATGCAGCTTTCAGCAGGTCCAATGGGACCAGGTATATAGCCAATCATTATTACCCAGACCCAGAAATAATATTGTAGATATATAGAGGATACAGAGATTGGAACAAGATCCTCATTTTAATTCTACCTATGATCCATGGAATGAGGGTTATTAGGTTCAAGCAGAAGGTGATATTACTCTGGTGAGTCAGTAAACAAAATTTCTACCTGGGGTCAGTTCAGAGATTAGTGTTTCCATAAAAGACTTGAAGATACAGGGGTGGGAATCCCAATTCATCACGTTTAACTCATTTCTTTGGAGGGGAAGGGATTGAGGATCTACAAGGTGGAAATCATGAAAGAACACGTTTTTACAGATGGACATGCTCTGTGAATGTCAGTCTGCCTCTTTCTCCATATACACACACAGCCTCTTTCTCCTCTTCTGTTCATGTTCAACAGGCCCTTGTACAAATGGCTAGAGTAACTGGAATGGGCTCAGCAACATGATTTTCTTCACCAAGACTAATTTCACTACTTCCACTGTTAGGTATCCCAAATGCCAACAACAGTGATCACAGCTGTGCCTCTGCTATACCATCATTTTCTGGGAGGATCGGTGAACCACTTGGATAGCAGGGGGATTAGATCACATTACTTCTTAACCGACGGAGCCACTCAGGCACCCAGATGATACTACATCTTACTAATCTAAAATTACAGAGTTAAAGACTTTCTTTTCAGGAATAATCACATTTTGGGAGATTTATTTGGTTTACATACCCATTTTCCTACCAGTTTATCTTGCCAGCTCCTGCAGATGTAGACTTACATAATGCCTTTTTCATGAATATGGTATCCCACCAAGCATCACCTCTAAGAAGAAATATATTAGATGGCAAGGGAATAGTAACTATCTTCTCCAATTCACAGAAATAATTGGTTTTACTTTTTGCTCTATCATTCTAAAGTGATTCTATAGTATTTCTCTGTACACACATTTGAAGTGTGATTGGCCTGATCAAATCGTGGAAGGACTATATGAAAACTCATTCATGGTTGTTGAGGTGTCCTCTAAGTATGCTTGCTGCATGCTTTAAAACAGCAGCCGGGACACCTGGGTGGCTCAGTTGGTTAATCAGCTGCCTTCGGCTCAGGTCATGATCCCAGCATCCTGGGATCAAGTCCCGCATCAGGCTCCTTGCTTGGCAGGGAGCCTGCTTCTCCCTCTGCCTCTGCCTGCCACTCTGTCTGCCTGTGCTCACTCTCTCTGACAAATAAATAAATAAAATCTTAAAAAAAAAGAGCAGCCAATGTATGATTCCATCTTGCTTTATCAAGAATATACATGTCTATGAACCAAGAGGATGAGTTGGCATGGCCCCTGTGTGGCCAGGAAAATGAGCCTTTCAAAGATCCAAGACCAGGGAATGTAATTGTGCAAAGATCCTAGCTGCTGATCTCTGAAACACATTTCCCCATTTGTATCAAGGTCATGCTTCCCACAGACTGCTCCCAGCTAATGACTGAGAGCAACAGGGATACCAAGGCAGGACTATCCCTCTTAGGCACTGGATTGATGGCTAATTTTGGCTCAAGTACCTACCTTGCTGAACTTACCATAAACTGAACAATGGCCTAGGATGCTTTTGCCCATCCTTCCTTCCCTCTCTTCTTCACTTGCGCTCAGACTTTCCTCATGATTGGGCAGCACTCCTTGCTTCTTCTGGCTCCCTCTCCACTTTATCTTATACAGACACAACAGTTTCCCCTAATAAAATTCTTGAACTTTTAATTCTACCTTAGTGTGTTCTTCTTGGAGGATCCTGGCTACTATAGTCTATTACATCAAATAGCCCATGAAAATTTAATTCCCCCCCTCCCCCACATAACCTTATACTCAGTTTATTTGGAATCTATGTGCACAAAGGTGGAATTCCCCAAATGAATGCCCTCAATGATCTGGTTAATTGGAATCTGAGACTGTACACTGGCCATGTCGGGCTTCTCATGAATTGATCATGAATTGACAGTGGTCACTCCACTGGGCAGGGTGATTGACCTCAATCACCAGCGAGGAATTAGTAAGTGCTACAAAATGAGATCAAGAATTATGTTTGGAACCCAGGGGATTGAACACTATATTTCATAGTATCTCCTAGGCTTTCTGTTTGAAAAGAAAAGTACTGAAACCAAATAAAACAAGATGATCAAAGACTCAGACCTAATAATAAGAAAATATGGACAGTTTACCAGGTAATTCTGATCTGAGGTGTTGAGAAAGAATGAATGAACCAGAGGAAGGTAGAGAGTGACTTTTAAAAAATGTTTAATTTAGTATAACTTGTATACCTAAATAGTACAACTTAGAAACAACTTTCTTTCAAACTTAAAACTTCATTTGTGATTTGAGTAAATTCCCTTAGAAATTTATAGTGTAATTAATTATAAGTTAATATGGGAGATTATTTTGCATGCTTCACAACCATAAACTGCAGGTGAAGCATTACCAACTGTAATTAAAAAACTTACTGCCAAGCTTACAATTAAACAAATGCTAAAACATTTTCTAAAATATCAGTGCCACAAATTTAGTTAAATTTGTTATGTTACATCTTCTAAAATTATTCTTAGCTGTAATTTGTCTTCTCACTAGGGTCTTAGTAAGTTATTTAGACTTGATTCTGGAGTTGAGATCACTTTTCCATACACAAAATAGTATGCCTCTCCACTTTGGCCAGTGAAAGTTACAGTCTCTGGGTAGATATTAATAATTATTTGGAAACAGGACTTGATTGTTTCTCCTAAAAGGATTAAAATAGGAGTTCTCAATAAGTAGTTTGAACATCTTTATTACAGTAAAAATCAGATTTTATGACATTAGGATGTTTGAAGAAGGGTTATTACATCAGTTCTACTTTTTGTAACTGATGTTTCCCTCTGGAATGATGTATTTTCTAGTTTCACTTAAGCAACACTAAACACCTAATTTTCTGCTGCTATGGTAACACTAATTAGATCTGTTCACATTACTTAAAAATAATATATTTTATAGGAATTTTGCTATTATTAGTGGGAAATAGAGAGCTTTTAGAAAATGAGAGTCTGAGTTGGCATGAATAGAACCGTTTTAGAACACTGTCTAAATAAAATATTTTGGAATTACACTGTTGTGCTCTATCTCTATTGGGATATTATGTGTTACAACTAGTACTGATTTTATACCTTGGATATACTTTATGGGATAATATTGTTTTTGCTGGTGCTGATGGGTCTTTCCTGGTCTGCACAGAGCTCCTATATTTTGGAGGACTACTTGCTTGAATTTCACTTTCTTGTTTGTTTACCATTGCTTTTATCAGTAAAACATACTTATGTTTTATTGATATAAATTGTATTTATACTGCCTCACTTTTAAAAATAAAAATTAAATAAAACTCATCATATTTATACTTTTGTTTTATCACCACCTGTGTGCATCACCTATATAAATTTTTCTCTTTTAAGCAATGGGTAGGTAGTCACAGACTTTTTTTCTCAAATTGTTTCGTTTCATTTTGATTATTATTCTTTATCGTAATAATCATGTTTTAATGCTCAGATTGTCCAATTTGGATGTAGAAGACCCTGAAACTTCACCCTTATGAAATAAAAGAGGAACTCCGGTAGTTACACAGTGATTTATAAAAATCACATCTATGTAAATTGACTGATTTTTCCTTAGTTGAAGGACATATGTTAGAAAAATAGATTGGAGAGATCATGCTTGCTGATGCTACTTGTACCAAATTATTTTATGGGTGCTTCTGGGTCTTCATGCTAATGCTTCTGGGGGCAAACTGCATATAAAAATGCTTAAGAAATCCTTTTAAAAGAATAGAAATCATATCAACCAATTATTTTTCATAAGAAAATACTAAAAATTAATTCAGCCTATTTGTCTTAGTTATTAGGAAATAACCATATAGATACTATTCTGCATATATTAATTAGCCATAAATATTCTCATACTAGAGGAGTGGGATGTTCTGTCACATTATGAAGGTAGAGGAGAGTTTTTGGTTTTAAGCTTTTTATTTGATTTTAATCTAGAGTAGCATGAAATTCAATACAAATTCTTAAATTTTATATTTAAATTATATCTCCTCAATTGCTCTAATCTTCTCTTATGTCTCTTAAATTGTCATGTATCAAGAATGCAGATTTTTTAACTTACATTGAAAGAATTGTTAATCATGATGGGACACAATGGCAGCTCCTTTTGAAATAGAATAACCTGACCAAAAATTGTCATTGCATTTCCTTAGAAGGAGAGAATCTTGATTTATTTAATGAGTTTATTCAGGGCCTCTTTCACATCCTTATTCCTCAGACTATAGATCATGGGATTCAACATAGGGAACACCACAGTGTAAAATGTAGAAACTATTTTGTCTCTGTCCAAAGAATAGCTAGATCTGGGACGAGAGTAGATGTAGAGAATGGAGCCATAGTACAAGGTGACAGAGACCAGGTGGGAAGAACATGTGGAGAAGGCCTTGAGGCGGCCTTGGGTGGAGCGGATCCTCATGATGGTGGCAATGATGAACAGGTAGGAAGAGAGGATGAGCACTGTGGGGGTGATGACATTGGAGGCCAGGAGGAAGTATAGTATAGTCTGATAGCCATCTTTCCTGCCACAAGCCAACTTCACCAGGGGAAGCAAATCACAGAAAAAGTCATCAATGATATTGCCACTACAGAAGTTCAAGGCAAAAGTTCTTTTGGTGATGATGGAAGAGTTAATAAAGCCACCAAGGTATGAGGATGCTACCAAAAATGCACACAGCTTTAAAGACATGGCCTGAGAATAAAGCAGTGGTTTTGAGATGGCCATATAGCGGTCATAAGCCATGGCGGCCAACAAGTAACACTCACTATATGCCAGCCCAGCAGAGAAGAAGAACTGACATACACAGCCAGCAAAGGAGATGCTTTTGTCTTCAGAGATACAGGTCACCAGAATCTTTGGGGTGTAGACAGAGGAATACCAAAGATCCAGAAAGGACAGATTCCCAATGAAGAAATACATGGGTGTGTGCAGCCGGGAGTCATTGCAGATCAACACCATGAGGGTGGCATTTGCTACCAGAGTCACAGAGTACACGCTGAGGAATACCACGAACAGGACCAGCTGCATCACCGGGTCTGTCGTGAAGCCCACCAGGATGAACTCAGTCACTGTATGGTTGCTTCTCTCCATGGCTCACCTAAGAGGAGAGAAAATGAGATTTCAGCTTGTATCATTGTGCTGAATAAATAGAAAATATGCTAAATAAAAACAATTATATAAACTGGAGTTTCATTGTTTTTTTAAATTTTTAAACTCCTGACAATTTTTCTTCTCTGGATTCCAGACTGACAAGTTCAAATCCCTACTTAACATCTCTTGCAGGAGATCTACTGGGCATTTTGAGAAAAACTGAGTTCCAACCATTCTTCCTCAGCCTGCTTTTCTCTGACTTCTCCACTGCAGTAAATGGAATTTTCCAGTTTAGGGGAAATCATTGACTTTTCTTGACTCCTCTCTGACTTTGACATTGTAACTGACTAATCAACAACATCTTGATTATACCTTCACAATATATCCTACCTGACCAGTGTTTCCTAGCTCCAGTGGTTCTGCCCTAGACTAAAACCGCTGTGATTTCCCATGGGTGCTATCACAGAGTTTCCAAGGTTCTCCCAGCTTCCTTCCTCATTATACCCTAAGCCCAGTTGGGTCTCTGAACAAGTTGGGCAGAGTGATCCTGTTAAAAGACCAGTTAGATCATTTTATTCTTCTGCTTCAAACACTTCAGTGACTTCTCAACTTATACAGAGTAAAGTCAAAGTTTTTACAAAGATGGACAAGCTTATTGCCTCTCTGCTTCTGATTCCTAATATCCATTCCAGCCATGTCACCCTCCTTTCAATTCTTAGAATAAACAGGGGATGTGCCTCTGGAGTTGCTTCTCCCTATGGCCAGGATACTCTTCCTTGAGTATCTTTATAGCAAACTCTCTTACATTTTCAAGTCTCAGTTGCCTTTTCAGATGTTCCTGATCACAATATTGGAAACTCCTTCCCTGGCATTTCTGATATCCCTTTTCTGCTTTATCATTCTCCCTAGCACTGCTCATTATCTAATATTATATACATCCTATTAATTTAACCCATTTTCTTTTCTTTTCACTGAATGCTCTTATAAAAAAAGAAAAGAAAAGAAACAACATGTCTCCAAAAGAGGCCTTTGATCTCTGGGACAACAAGCAAAGATTTAATTACAGCCTCAATCTATCCCAGGAATGTGTCCTTTTAATAGTGTGAAATGTCCTGATCAATACTAATGAGGTCATCTGCATGATGAAAACCCTGTTTTCCCCAACAAGATGTAATGGATTTTTTTTCTTTTGTTAATTTCCTTGCTCCACTCTCCTTCTTACACAAATGTTCCATTCCATACAGCTCCCAATCCCTCTAATTGCCAGATGGGCTATGGCTTGATTCATGAATCACCTGAGAAAGCCAATTAGGTCTTCAACTTTATTGGATTGAATTTTGTTTCTCAACACTGTACCTTTTCCCATATGCTTTTGATGGAAAACATAGACCAGTTCAATGACTTAATTGTAGGTTATTATGAGATTTTGTGGGCTAATTGTTTTAATGGAGTCAATTAATACAGAGTAATAAGAACTGTGCAACTGGGTGAAATCTTTGAAAACATGGATCCTGAGAACTATGAGTGCTTTCCTATGGGAAACACTGAAAACTCCTGGACTCAACCTTCAATTTAATATCTTCTAACTTGATTATTCTTTGTCATAATTATCCTAGAATTTGATTATTTATAAAAATAGTAGTGAACAATTTTGAATACCTTCCTCTGAGTTAAGCACTGTTGTTAGTGTTGCACATGCATTATTTTACTCTTTGCCACAATATCCATCATAGGTATGTTGGAAGATTAATAGCAATAATTTTATAAATGACTAAATTCAGTGTTAATAAGTAGTTTAAGTATACAATTAGTAAGTGGTGTTGTCTATCGCCAGAGGCCTGGGTTTTAATGACTAAGTCCTGTCCTTTCATATTCAATATTGGCTTAACAATTGCTTGTAGGCTCCATACATGAATGTCTCCCTTTTTTGTTCTAACACCTTAACTCAAAACCAATAGGATAATAGGGACAGATTCAGACGCTGTCACAGGTAAGGACCTTGTACATGTGGGGTCAGATAAATGTTTCTAAGTAATACCCAAATCATCTGACAGGGTCCTGTGTCTCTCAGGATAGCCAACCCTGATTATGAGGACAGGAACTGTCTACTCACCTCTCCTAGGACCGAGACACGTGCCTGAAACTCACAGACCCAGCCAACAAAGGATCACACTGTAGATCCAAATATCTTATACTTTCTCAGGATCCCCAGTGTATGTGATTCCTTAAGCACCCCAGAGGTTCATAGCTTTGCAAGTGCCTGAACAGCAATTAACTAAAAAGTGTATTATCTTTATTGAGGAGATTCTTCTTGTTCAATGAAAAAAAAAAGAAAAAGAAAAAGATGATTTTTAAAGTACTCATAATTATTGTGATATTTTGAGAAACTACTCTTTGCAAAACACCTTCCTTGAAACTGTATTTGACTGTAAAAGTACTCTATGGAGTAGGTATTTTAATTTCAATCACAGACAAGAAAACAGATTCAAAGCATTTAATTACCTTTCTTTCCCAGGGCAAACTCAGAAGTAAATGCAGTCAAGATTTAAACTCAAGGCAGCCTGATTATAAAATTCAGTCTTTCCCCTATACCATGCATACTTCAGAGAGACATAATCATTCAGTATCTAATCAGCTGTGACCATAAATTTTTAGAAGAAGACTTCCTTATCCTGAGTATGTATACAGTAGATTTTGCAACAAATATATTTTGTCTAAATATTTCACCACCTTATTACCCAATTTTTAAATGACAATGAAGGTGTCATCTTGGCTACTGTCTCTAAAAGTGACCTGTCTACCAACAATGTAAGAGGGTTTGCCCTCCTCCTCATCCTTACCAACATTTCTTGTTTTCTGCCTTGTTAATTTTTGCCATTCTAACTGGTGTAAGGTGCTATTTCATCATGGTTTTGATTTGTATTTCCCTGATGGCTAGTGATACTGAAAATTTTTTCAAGTGTCTGTTAGCCATTTTGTGTCTTCTTTGGAGAAGTGTCTGTTCATGTCTTCTACCCAATTTTGTAACTGGATTATTTGTGTTTTTGGGTGTTGAGTTTGAGAAGTTCTTTATAGATCTTGGACACTAGCCCTTTATCTATAGTGTCATTTGCAAATATCTTCTCTCATTCTGTTGGTTGCCTCTTTGTTTTGTAGACTGTTTCCTTTACTGTGTAGAAACTTTTCACCTTGATGAAGTTCCAAAAGTTCATTTTTGCTTTTGTTTCCCTTGACTTTGGAGACTTGCCTTGAATGAAGTTACTGAGGCCAAAGTCGAAGAGGTTACTGCTCATGTTCTCTAGGATTCTGATGAATTCCTGTCTCACATGGAAGTATTTCATCTACTTTGAGTTTATCCTTGTGTATGTTGTAGGAGCCGGTCCAGTTTCATTCTTCTGCATGTGACTGTCCGATTTTACCAGCACTATTTATTGAAGAGACTGTCTTTTTTCCACTGGATATTTTTTCCTGGTTTGTCAGAGATTAGTTGACCAGAAAGAGTTATACACAACTAATGAATTATTGAACACTACATCAAAAACTAATAAGGTACTATATGTTGGCTACCTGAACATAATAAAAAAAATAAAAATAAAAAAATAAATAAAAGTGACCTGTGTAGTTTCTCCATTATTATCATAATAATATATACTGAATAATGAATACTTATACTGATATTTCCTAGGCACTCTACTGAGTGCTTTAAAGGAATCATTTCATTTTAGCCTTCAAGACAATCTTGTAAAGTTAATGTGATCATTATTCCCATTTTATAGATGAGCTATTTGAGATAGAGAAAAAATTGTACATACATTGTTAAAGGTCACTAAATTTGAGGTTTATAGAGCCAGGATTCAAAACCAGTTCTCCCATTGTCTATCATCAGTCCCCACACCTACATATCACTAGTATTTACTATGTTCTTGAGGCTCTTCCAGGCACTATGGATAAGAGAGAGAACTAAGGCATGGGACCTGAACCCAAGAAAGGTGTAGTTAATTGGGAGAAACCAAATATTTATAAATAAATAAACACCATAGGTTGTAAAAGAATTATCTATCATCTCTGATGGTGGGAGGTAGGCCAGAGTGGAGAGCTTGCTAGGGGCAGAGTTGGTTAAGTGCCTGACTCTTGGTTTCAGTTTAGTCATTATCTCAAGGTAGCGAGATTGAGTCCAAAGTCAGCTCAGTGCTCCCTGTGGAGTCTGCTTAGATTCTCTCTCTCCCCTTACCCCTCCCACTGCTCTCATGTGTTTTTTTTCCCCTCTCTCTCTAAAATAAATAAATAAATAAATAATTTAAGAAAGTGGTTGAAATGTCAGGAGCTATAGCAAAAATTTTGGTGGTGTTAGGGAGGTGATTAGCACTGCCTAAATCAAAATGTGCCCCACATCTGAATAATGAATACTTAGACACTCCACTCATAATTAAAGCTCAGAAAAATGAGAGGGAAGCCCTTCTAAAGATGGAAGTCATGAATGGGGATTAAAAAAGCAAATCAGTGGGCATGGTTAATTCTAAACTCAGTGCCTCTGACTCTTTATTCTGTGTTCTTTCTACTATGGCAAGTTTCTTCTAATCATTCTCCCTCTGTGACAAAATTCCTCCATCCTTTTAGGCATTTTTGCTGTTAGTCATATCTTTTTTTTTTTTTTTTTAATATTTTATTTATTTATTTGACAGACAGAAATCTCAAGTAGGCAGAGAGGCAGGCAGAGAGATGGGGGAGGGAGCAGACTCTCTGCTGAACAGAGAGCCCGATGTGGGGCTCGATCCCAGGACCCTGAGATCATGACCTGAGCCGAAGGCAGAGGCTTTAACCCACTGAGCCACCCAGGTGCCCCTGTTAGTCATATCTTGAAGAGAAGGGGCAAAAGACTCTTGACTTCCTGAACGTCATTCCCTATCATACCTAGTCCATCTGTAAAGATGATTTGTACCCAAGCAGAGGTGTCATAGGTGGAAAAGGGAGAGCTTCAGAGTGTAGTGGGATATTTTTCCTTCAAGGGACCTTTTGGCTAGGGATGCCTACATTTCCCCACATGAACTCTGCACACTCACATACACACACTCACTTCATTTATAACCCAAAGAGTGTTTGTTCACTTGTGAGGTATTAGCCCTTGCTATTCATTCTGCTTAGAATATTCTTTTATCTCCTGTAGTTTGTTCAAAATATATTACCTTCTCAGAAGGTCTTATCTGATCACCCTTTTCAAAATTTAACCCTATTCACTCCCATAGCACCTTCTAGCCCCTACCTTGATTTATTCTCCAGAGGACTTACCACCTGGGTTACCATATGATCTACTATTTTATTTCCTGTCTCCTCCCACTAGGATGTGATCACGAGAAGGGCATGTTCTGTGGCTTGCTTTGTTCACTGCTTGATGCCAGTGCTTAAAACAGTATCTGCCACAGATTAAGCATGAATAATAATTGTTGAATAGATGAATAGATGGACTGCCCTAATTCTCCAGAGGCTGGTCAGTTAAATTCACATTCTGGTCTTCCAAATGATGGCATTGGCAAGACATCTTTGTTATTCCACATTACTTGCAGTAACAGAAATCTCTGAGTTTTCTGTGCTAGTCACAGGCATGCGCAAGAAAAACTAAGGACAAATTGTCAAGGAATACAGTCTGACCGCTGAAATATATTCACTAATTGAATTTCAAAATAGAGTCTATTTGTGAATTGTTTCCATTTGAACAGCAAATTCTTTCATGTTGAAGAGCCACGAGGATCCATATTTTTGAACTGGCAAGTGGCCAGGATTGGAGGGTAGTCCAAGCATAGACAGCACTGGGCCTTCATGCTGAGGACAAGGATTCAAGTTTGACCTCAGTGCTTACAGCTATTGGAAAACCTTACACAAGTTACTGAATTATGTTAGACCTTGCAAAACAAGAATAATAATTCTAACTACTAGATAGGGTTTTTGTAATAATTGAAGGATATATTTTTAAAAAGATTGAAGGAAAAAATATTTTTAAACTAGTATTGGGGACTGGACACGTGACAGATGGTCATGACATTAGTGGCTCTTTAATTTAGAGAACACAAATTTCCCCTGCCAGAGAGCTTAGGCTGTAGCTTCTTGTGTCTTGTCCCTTTGAGATTCAAATTTAGGAAGTCAGTTTCAAGGAACTCTTGTTAGAATGCCAGTATTACAACTTATTAGGACTGTTTTTCACATGACAGCAGTCCTACTTTACAGTGGTGTGGAGATTAAATGACTAATGTATGTTTGCATACAGGTATTTTGCAGGAGAGTGTATATTGAGAAACAATATGGACTCTTTAGCATGAGATATGGGGTCAGACAGACCTCAGACAAAGAGTCTGATTCCGACTCTTTGTAAACTGGTCACCTTTGATCATTTAGTTACTCTTCCCAAGAATCAATTTCCTCATATGTGTTATCACGCACTTCTCATCTGAAATAACACAATTCTGTAAGATTGTAGGGATATTTACTAGACACACTGTATCTTTAAGGAGATGTGGTGGGTATTTGACAACTATTACATGTTGAAAATTAAATATTTCCTTAGTTATTAATGTCATATGATCCTGAAGTCTACAATTGTTAATATTATGCAAAAGAGTGAAGATAATAAAATTGATGGCAACATAGTCCCTTTTTCCTTTGATGTTTTTTCTGCTAGTGAAGCATACTCTCTTTGGGCGCTGGCCTCTCTTGATGACTCTGATCGTCTGTCTTCTGTTGACTTTATTTCTCTGTCTTATGTACCACTGCTTTAAGAGTACATATGGATGTTTTTGGGTCATTGGTGTCTTTGGGAACCTGAACTCTGTGGATCTTGAAAATACTCACATCTACAACACAAACATGCACAACAAAATAGTGCACATATTTCCATTGTGTTTCTTTGCAGACTGAAACATGGATGCTAGGTCACAGGTTCAAGTGTTAGTTTAAGAAAGGAATTCTCTGCTAGCCAATGTTATCCAGAGGCCATGGCAACCTTCCAGTAATGATAAGCTGTTGTCTTAACATTCTTTTAAATGTGTCTTCTGAGACAAACCATAAGAGACTCTTTATTACAGGAAAAAAAACAGGGTATCTGGAGGGGAGGTGGGTGGGTAGGTGGGGTAATTTGGTGATGGGTCTTAAGGAGGGCAAGTGATTTAATGAGGGTGTTAAATGCAACAGAAGAATCACTGGACTTTATCTCTGAAACTAAGAATACACTGTACATTACTTAATTGAATTTAAATAACAAAATACAATGTCTGAATAAAGACAAAAAAATAAATGTGTCCTCTGTCTTCCCAACTCCTGGAAGTTTAAAGTAAATTACACTTCTCATGATTTATTTTGAACCTGAGTCTAGAGAGCTCTCATAGTCTGCCTCAGAGCTCTTTTTTTTAAAATAAAGATTTTATTTATTTATTTGACAGAGAGAGATCCAAGATCCCAAGTAGGCAGAAAGGCAACCAGAGGTAGGGGTGGGGGGGGCAGGCTCCCTGCTGAGCAGAGAGCCTGCTGCAGGGCTTGATTCCAGGACTCTGAGACCATGACCTGAGCTGAAGGCAGAGGCTTTAACACACTGAGCCACCCAGGTGCCCCTCTGCCTCAGACCTCTTGATGTCGTCACAAAGACTTACTTTTTTGTGTGTCAGTTTTATAGTTTTATTTTCTCTTCCTTCCCTTACTGCAAATTGCCCTTGCCACTAATAGGAGAATAAGCTACATAGTGTTTTTCCCTCTCAGCTGCCTCAGAAACTGCTATAAGATATGGATAGGACCAGAAAATGAGGCTTTGGGCCTCAGAATGTAAATGGCTATTGAGTTTTCCTGGGATAAAACTAAATTGCTATGCCACCAGTAATACCCAGACCCCACAACCTACCAACATTCATGGCAAGACCACATTCTGACATTCTAATATTCAAGTCAGCTAGTTCCAGAATCTTCTATAATAGTAGATCCTTTCAGCTAGTTTTAAATTTTCAAGTCAGCTAGTTCTAGAATCCCAAGGATTTTATAACAATCCCAAGGGTTTTACATCCATGGAATTCCTCATGGTTTTGTAGCTTGGGGGAATAGCAAACAAGGCAATTAAACAAAGCTATGCATTGGCAAAATCAGGTCAACCTTATTTAAGAAAGACTTGGAAAGGTTTTGTTTAGAGACTATGATGATTCCCCAATGACAGGTGTATTTAACCATAATTTCCCTTCACATTCTATATTGAGTTTTGCTGAATTTATCTATTTCTATCATCTATCTATCTAATCTATCATCTATCTATCATCTCTCCATCCACATAAAATAGAATTGACTACTGATAAACACATAGATACTGTTTTTTAAGCAGCAAGAGTTAAGTTCTCCAGAAAATGAAAGACAGACATAGGCTTCTTGACATGAGGAAAGTCATTTTAGGTCCCTGGTCATCTTGTGAAAGAATATAAGAATGGTCATTATCAGGCCAGGAAATAATCTAATTGTATCTGGGACCATAAATCAGTGGTAAAACTCCCAGTGCTGATTCAAGAGGGAAGACTGCCCTGTTGTATATTCTTGAGTTATCTTTGCAGGATCTCAAACCCTCTGAGCACTCAGATACTGGAGCCACTGGGGCCAGAGAATTGATGATGCTGATCTTTGCTGGCTCTTGTGACTTTGACCTGGACTTGGTCACCTTAAAATTGTCAGCTGCCCCAGTTCCATGTTAAATTCCCCACTGGGCAAACCCCTTCCTGAAGATGCATGGACCCTTGGCTTAAATCTTCTCCATCTTTGTTGGTCAGGAAGACACTGCTTTGGGAAAGATTCCTGGCGTTCTCCTTTACTTGTTGAGAATAAAACTTTTCATTTTGCTACTCTTTGGCTTGGTTGTGTCCTTTGGCTTCACACCCACCAAGAGGCTAATCCAGTTTCAGGTAACAATATCTCTGTAGGGTACAAAGTTATGCCATTCCATGTGGACTGCCATCCTTTGCCATTCTGCTTTCTGATCCAGGAGACCATCCTGTACGAACTGTATCAGTTAATTTGGCTGTTGGAGGAGGAACTAAAAGGAAAAAAAAAACCCGATGATTTAGAATATGTGTTTCTAGACTCTTTCTTCACAGCCAACCAAGGTCACAGTAATGCCTAGACCGATGTCACAGCTTTTATCCCCTTTCTCTCATCACAAAATCTCTCTCCCTCTCTCTTTATGAGTTCTGATAACTGCTATTTCCCCTTCTCCCTTCAGACCCACATGTACAGTGAGGTCCTCTGTCAAAGGACTGGTCTGTCCTTTGTGGCTTTTCCATACTCTGTTCACATCTTTATAATAGCCCCTTTATTAATTACTCTTCACTGTGAGTGGGCCATCTGTTTCTTGACAGGACTCTGACTGATGGAATAATTAATATTAGGAGTAGCCTAGAATGTAACTCTGGGATTAGTTTGCTCACATATTTAAGGAATGTGCAGATATATGATGTGCTAGGGAAATGGAACACCAGTAAACCATGGGTGCAATGACATCATGAAACTTTAAATAGTCACAAGACTTGTCGCAGCTTGAAGTGTATTTGAAGAGCAAAGAACTAAAAAGTTAACTGGTTATAGCATTCATCATGACCACAATAATATTGGTTGGAAAAATCATGAGTTCTTCTGAACTGAAAAATGAGGTTATCCAACTGGTAACATGAAGGGCACTTGGAAAGACTCAACTGTAGATTTGAAGGAGTTTCCCATCTCTGTTAGTCCTTTAGGAAAGACATGGTTGAGGTCCAAGCTGGGACTTAATTGTGAGGACTGCAGAGAAGCGCTACTCCTGAAATTGACCCTTGAACAACACAGGGTTGAACTGTGTGGGTCCACTTACATTGGATTTTTTTCAATAAATACAAAATAATGCTACAAATGAAATGTATTTTCCTTGCAACTTTCTCCATAACCTCTTTTTCTCTAGCTTTATTGGAAGAATACAATATGGAATACATAGAACATACAAAATATGTGTCAGTCTATTATTTAAGTTATGAGTAAGGCTCTGGTCAACTGTAGACCATTAATAGGTAAGTTTGGGTGAGCCAGAAATCAAATGCCGATTTTTGAATTGTGTGTGGGTCAGTTGTCCTAACCCCCACATTTTTTGAGCGTCAACTGTAAATGCTAAACATTGCCAGAGATTTTGTGATAATCTAAAATAATTGATGGGGGAAAGAATTGGGACCATAAGGCAATGGGATAGCATAGTGGCAGACAAGGACAGAGCCAAAAATAGAAATCCTTGCGTGATGAGGCAGTCCCTAACTTCCATCACTTGATGGAAATAGCTTTTTCCTTGACAAGTTTTCCAATGATCACACTTAAGATGTTGTCTTATGAGCTCATGTAATTCTCACCATCAAACTTCACCACACTATAACAACTCTGTAGTGAAAGTTAAATATCATTAGTGCAGATGAAGAAATCAAAGACTTTCTCCTACAGGAAATATACACTAAGAAATATATACAATTTTACCAATCTGTATTGGCATGAATCTGGGAAGCATGTATGAGTTTGGGTTCTAAAAAGATAACCGAAGTAGAATGAAATGCAAGGATTAATTGAGGCAAATTTATCATCACAGGCACACCCAGGAAAGATTCAGGAGCTCACTGTGTTTCCTTAAGAACTCTAGGAATTTATACTATAATTAAAGGCTCACTAGGATTGATTGTTTTGAGCTTACTCACTGAAGACAAAACATTCCCAATACAATGATGATAAAATATGTGGTTAACACCAGTACCATAGGCTTAGTTAATTTCTTCCTGATGTCTGTATTTAGTGTGCTGCATTCCTCACATTACTTATATGCTTATTTATAATCTTTAATGTTTTAATGATGTTATTTGGGACTTTCCTCAAATTGAGATAAGTTTACAAGATAAAAATGAACAAAAAATATCTTCTCAGGCTGGTAGTGGCTTCTTATTTGGAAAAGTAGAAGTTTTCCTAATGTAAATAAAACAGAAGCAACATGTCTCATGGTCAGGTTTCCTTTTATATTGTTAAAATTTTAATGTCAACGTGACTTTTCAAGCAGAAATATTGTTTTTTTCCCAAGGTGGTATCTCCTTCTAAAATTAGTTTTTCAATTCTCAGCCAACATTAAATAACCCATTTTATGTTATTATTGTGATATTAATTTAATACAAGAGAATTATTCAGAAAGAATTTAATCTTGTAATAATGTTATTTTAATTAGCAAGTGTACTCAATCTTCATTTGTTAAATCAGAGATTGAGTCCGCATGGTTAACTATTCATTTGAGTTCTGTTATCTAATTCAGAATTTCAGAACTACCTTGTCTCAACTTGGTTATTCTGTGTGCTATCTGTTATTGATTATTATTATAAGTATTCATCAGCACTGATTATTTCTTTCTGATCTTTTTTACAGCTCCTAATTTAACTGGCACTAGTTGGAAAACACAGTTCTTTATATTATTTAGTGCTTGTTTTGGTAAAACATGGATGTACCAGTATTTATTTAAATTTCTCATTGTTTTTCTATATGAGCTACTTATTTATTCATATTGCTACCTTTGAAAATCCAGTCAAAATTAAATAACCTGTTATATTTCCCTTGCTTTTGTTTTTATCACTACCTTCTTATATTCTCTACATACACTTCTCTTTTTTTGAGACTCTTGGACTCCTTAGTTTTCATTGGTTCACCATATTGCAATAAAAACCATACTGTTTTGGTTATTATCATGATTTTTCTTTGATACCGAGAGTGCCACAACATGAACCTCATGGGACCCTTTAAGTTGTTACCTTTTGTTCCTCTTCCTATGATTTGTAGAATCCTCCATGTTTTCTAGACAACAGAATATTTCAAGCATATGCTATTTATTTTCTCAGTGACAAATTATCCTCTAAGAAACGCTGGTTCCTCAGGTGCCTGGATGGCTCAGTCAGCTAAGTCTGTCTTTGGCTGAGGTCATGGTCCCAGGATCCTGGTAGAGAGCCTAGCATTGGGCTCCCTGCTCAGCAGGGAATCTGTTTGCTCCCTCTCCCAATGCCCATGCACCCACTCTCCCCATACTCTCTCTCTCTCAATCTCAAATAAGTAAATAAAATCTCAAAAAAAAGAGAAATACTGATTCTTAGTTGGACAGTAGTATTATGGATATAAATTTAGGTCTAAAATGTACAAAAATCATGCAAAATATCAGGTTTCTTCTCTGAGTATAGAAAGAGTGGTGGAATGAATTTTGTCTCTATACTGTTTAATGAACAGTAGGGAGTGGATTGACTTTCTGAACAGGGAGAATAAAACTGGAAAGCTAGTGACAAGGAAGTCTGAGAGAGGTATATGGATGGAACTCTTGGAAAGGACAGTGAAGATACTCGCGCTCCATCACATATGCCCACCAGAGGGCACTGAGGGCTGAAAAGAATCTGCACTGAGAATGTTGGTAAGCCTCTTCCCCTATATTTTCTTCTAGTAGTTTTACAGTTTTAGGTCTTACATTTAAGTGTTAAATCCATTCTGAGTTGATGTTTGTATATGGTGTGTGATAAAAGTCCAATTTCACCCTTCTGCATATGATATCTAGTTTTCTCAACATCTATTAAAGAGACTGTCTTTCCCCATTGTGTTTTTCTGAACCTTTGTTGAAGATCTGTTGCCCAAGTATATGGAGTTTATTTCCAGGCTCTGTATTCTATTCCATAAGTGTATATGTCTGTTTTTATTCCAGTACCATACTCTTTAATTACTATATTCTATAATAAATTATAAAACCAGAAAGTGTGATGCCACCAACTTTGTTCTTGCTCAAGATATTTTTTGGTTATTCATGGTTTTTTGTGGTTCCATATGCATTAAAAACATTTTTTAATATTTCTGAGAAAAATGACATTGGTATTTTGATAAGGATTGCATTGAATCTAGATTGCTTTGGGTAGTATGGGCCTTTTAAAGTCTTACAGACATTTTAACAATCTTATTCTTTCTGATGAAAAACATTGGCTATTGTTTCATTTACTGTGTCTTCTTCACTTTCTGTCATCAATGTCTTTTAGTTTTTAGTGTACAAATCTTTCACTTCCTTGGTTAAATTTATTTCTAAGTATCTTATTCATTTTGAAGCTATGGTAAATGGGATTGTTTTCTTAATTTCCCTTTCAGATAGCCCATTGTTAGTGTATAGAGATGCAACTGATTTTTGTATATTTATTTTTTTTATAAAGATTTTACTTATTTAGGGGGAGGAGTCAAGATGGCAGAGAAGTAGCAGGCTGAGACGACATCAGGCAACAGGAGATCAGCTAGATAGCCTATCAAACCATTCTGAACACCTATGAATCCAACAGGAGATCGAAGAGAAGAAAAACAACAATTCAAGAAACAGAAAATCCACCACTTTCTAAAAGGTAGGACCAGCGGAGAAGTGAATCCAACGCGACGGGAAGATAGACCCTGGGGGGAGGGGCCGGCTCCCGGCAAGTGGTGGAACAATGGAGCACAAAATCAGGACTTTTAAAAGTTTGCTCCATGGAGGGACATCGCTCCAGAGGCTAAACTGGGGAAGACCTCACGGGGACAGCGTGGACTCAGGTCCCGCGGGGTCACAGAAGGATTGGGGGTGTCTGAGTGTCGCAGAGCTCACAGATATTAGAGCAGGGAAGCCGGCTGAGGAGACAGAGCTGAGGAGTGAGCTCTCAACTCACGGTTTCCTAGAGCCGTGGTCTGTGACACGGGCCGGTGCTCTGTGTGAGGGGTCCCCACAAGATCAGGGGAGACTCTGACCTGGGAGAGCTCAGGGATCTATGAGGTTCGGAGACTCCAGGTGGGACTCTGCCAGAGACAGAGATGCTTGGTCACAGGCTGGGTGACCTCAGAGTGCAGCCAGAGGCTAGTGAGACGGGACTGATTACGCACGATTTTCTCCAAGTATGGCCGGAGGCTGGGGAGACGAGAGTGATTAAATGCTTTTCTCGGAAGGCGCACTGAAGACTGGGGCCCCTAGCTCTCCGCTCCTCTGAACCGGAGATTGGGAGGTCGCCATTTTCATTCCCTTCCTCCGGAACTCTACGGAAAGCGTTCAGGGAACAAAAGCTCCCAAAAGCGAACCTGAGAGGATTACTTAGCCCGTCCCCTGGTAAGGGCGGTGCAATTCCGCCTGGGGCAGAGACACTTGAGAATCACTACAACAGGCCCCTC